>CAUYRH010053322.1:0-42932 GCA_963574655.1 Perodicticus potto
TAAGTATTGAAAAGTAATTTATGAACAATCTGATTAGCTATTGTGTTGAAGAGTTAGGTAGAAGACAACATTATCCTTATTTTTCAACAACTATAGAGAGGGTGCCAGAAAATGTATATCCATATTAAGAAAGGAAAAAACTGCATTAAATTTGTAATGCTTAAGTCATGTCTAACTTCTGCAATTATAAGAGGTGCTCGATGTGACTTGTGTTCATCTTTTGTTATTGGTATAAATGTACTATTTTAATATAGTTTTTCCTTTCCTAAAATGTGTGTGTGTATATGCATATTCCCATATTTATAATATACACATATTTTATAAAACAAGAGAGAAAACGTGGATTTTTTTACTCCTAGTTTAATGTCTTTTCAGCATAGCATGCAACTAACAAAAACAGTATTAGAAAAAACTAAAATGAAACTCAAAACTTAGAATTGGCACAAAAAGAATATCTTTGCTATAAATAAGCAAATAAGAGAACTTGACTTCTACAATTATGCACTAAAAATGTAGAGAAAATACCACACATTATAATTTAGCCCCTAGTGCCAGTTTTGAAAATCAAAACTTCATTTTTTATCTTTGCATTTTGCAAGATCACACTCCAAACAACACAAGAGGGCCTCAATTCCTGGGAACTAAGTAGGTCTGTGGTTTACCTCCCAATGTCTCTCCCTGGTTTCTGTTATCACAAGCAACAGAACCAGCTCTGGAAAAGCCACTATGAAATCAAGAATTCACACAATCTGAAACTGCTTATGTCAGGCCTTTCTTCAGGGTGAAAATAATATTCGACAACTTTCAGCATGTGCTCACAACATCTGCACCCATTTTGGGTCAATCAGGAAAAAAAGAACTGCTGGAAAGAAATAAGCTACCCATTCAGAAGTAAAAACAGGGAAAGCCAGCTGCATACAAACCCTGAAGATTGTGCTGATGAGATCCATAGATGGGCAGAAAGAGCTGCTTCAGGAAAAGAAAATCTAACTTCTGAGCAGAAAAGGCTTAGAACACAGATGTGGCAAAAGCAATTCCTGAAATTTGAGGTGGACATTTCCTCTCTATCCCAAAGTAGTCACAAAACAGTATTTCCTTCCCATGTGTGTGGTCGATGATTGATTGCCCCCACATCATTCTATGTTTTATTAAAAGAAGTACAGAGAACCATAAAGAGATAAAGATGAAAAATCACTCACAACCCACCACTCATTACACTCCTGTTACATTTCCACCGACGGTTAAAACTTCCCCCATCACTCCTCATGGCCATACACAAATCACAGAGAGAGGTTTTCTACTAAGCTTTCTTCCGAAGAATCTATGCCAATTCTTTCTACAATCCACCCTCTCCCTCAGTTGAGTTTTTAACCAAGCAAGACTCAAAATAGAATGTAGTGCGTTCCATAGTCCTTCAAATTGTTTAATGGCTTAAGTTTGCTCTGTTCACACTAAGTTAGTGGACTGAGGCACAATTATGCCGGAATAGGAGTATGTGTGAGTTTTAGAGGGGTCCCAGAGCACCCTGGTTTTTCATAGATGTGAAGAAAATAGATGAGTTCCAAGATATTCCTCCAGGTCTGAATGATGCACCACCCCTGCCTTCCTCTTGGTTTGCTCCTTAGGTCAGAGTTCCAGGTTTGATTTTGACATCACTGCTTCTCTCTTTCTGAAGGCCTCAGACAGCCTCATTAGCTTGTCATCTCTGCAGGGGTGTCATTCATTACTGAGGATAAGGAGAAAGATCGCCTAGATGCCATGGGTGCAAAATATTCCTTGCCTACATTATTTTATGAAGACCTAAGAGTAACTGTACAGAACAATAATCATTATTAGATGAAAAAATGAAACACAGAGGGACTAATCACCAAAATTATACTATTATACTACCATTAATACTACTACAGAATTGAAATTCAAAACTCCAGTGCCATGCTTTTCCCACTATATTACTCTGCCAGGTTGGGGAAAACAGACCTTAAATATTCCTTTTTGATAATAGAGGATTAAGAACTTCTTTACCTAGATATGTGTGTGGATGTGTGTGTATCTTAGTGACCCAGAAATCCATAAGGTCCTATAACATAAAATAGCCAAAATTCCTAGGGATCTTGTAGTAAAATACGCCAACCTCATATCTGTATGTTCTTTATGTGAGAACGGCACTTTTCCTCATAGAGTTTTAGAGATAATTGAAGAAGTGGGGATGTAATGTATAAACTACGAAGCACAAGGTTGACAAAGGAAAAAAAATTCTGCAAACAATTAATATGGAAAATGAGGTCCAAAACTATCTAAACAATGTAGTGAATGTGTCTTTTAAATTCTTGTTCAAGTTGCTCAATCCATAACTATCTATTGAATTCTTTTGTATTGTGGTCATATATCTGTACAAATGTAAACTCCTGCTTCCCTTTTGTAAGGTGTCCTGACTCATCTGTCTCTAAGTCCATCTAGGAATAGAAGTTGGAGTTGCCATAGATCAGTGACATGGGACATAGGATAACGCCTACCCCAATCTCTCCAGTGGCTAAGGAGACCATTTTCCACATTATCCTTGCTGGATCTCTGGATGTGCAGAGGGAGAGAAAATAAGAGTGTCCTGCCAACAGGACTATTTACTTAGCTGGCAGCATAAAAATAGTCAAATGAGCTAACATGACAACTAATTTCTATCAATAATGCAAGTAATTTTCCTGGATCAAAATCTTAACTCTAAAAGGGCTTAATAAGGACTGACATTTTCCAAAAAAATTGCTCAATATGGCATATCCTGACCCAGTGACACTCCTAGGAAAATCATAAGAAATCCAAGGGTAATGTGCAATATGGCCATGGAAAAAAGATTTTTCATTAAAGCATAGAAACGAGGAGGTGGATAATGAAGTATTAAAAGATAAGGAAGGCAGGGGCGCCTGTGGCTCAAGGGGTAGGTTGCCGGCCCCGTATGCCGGAGGTGGTGGGTTCAAACCTGACCCTGGCCAAGAACTGCAAAAAAATTTAAAAAAAACAGAAAAGACAAGGAAGGGAAGGAAAAAAAAGAAAAATGGAAAAGGGAGAAAACGAATCTCATTGAAATTTAATACAACCACTATTGCTATATGCCCTATAATATGCAAGGGCCCATAGGAGGTACTTGGGAGACTATAAAGATAAATAAAATACTTCCATTCAACTAAGATTTATTAAGCTAGGAGGGAAGCAGCTATCTTAATATGACACCATGACTGGAAAGAAATCTAAAATTACCTAAATAAAAAATAAATTAGAAGTGTACTTCAAAAGCAAACTGCTTATTTAAACAATTATTAGAAGATTATATTTCCTTAAAGCAGTAATCTTGGTCTTTTCCTGAAACAGAACTGAACAATGCTGTTGCCTCTGGCTAATCAGATTGGCCCCAATCTCATATGCACACAGAATATTCCATCACTTGGTTACAGGGCAAACATCCCATGGGCAAATGAGTGGGGATAGCAACTTTCCAGAAAATGTCTAACTTTAGCATTATGTAACACAGCCGTTACAGAACTACAGTGAGCCTTAGTTTCTGACGTCTAAGTTCTAAACTCAGCTATGCCACTAATTACCTTGGAGATAATTGCAGTAGCTCATTGGCTCAACAGATAGTATTTTTAAATATTGTTTTGAAAAAATTTCTCTCAATAATCATTACGAACATTCAATTCTTAGGTCTTTCTACTTTAAATAAACAAATATGAATGTATTTCAATCAAAGGCTTAATACTTGGGTGGGCCAACAATAACCACGCGTCACTTAATGACAGGAATACGTTCTGAGAAATGTGTCACTCGGTGTTTCCATTCTGCAAATGTCATAAACTATGCTTACACAAGCCTGGGTGGTATGTGACCTACTACACACTTAGACTATCTGGTATAGCCTATTGTTGTTAGGCTACAAGCCTCTATAGCTTGTTATTTTACTGAATAGTATAGGTAATTGTAACACGACAGTGCATGTTTGTGTATCTGGACATATCTAAATATAGAACAGATGCATAAAAAAATAGCATATTATAAGCTTATAGGACCACTGTTGTATACAGTGATCTATCATTCACCAAATGTCATGACTGCATCATGAACACGAAAGCACAACAACTCACTAACCTTCAGTAACTTGCTATTATACTTTCTTGACCATCTCCAGAAACCTGCCAGCTAAGCCTCAAAAATTAAGTAGATCCAGGCTCAGCACCTGTAGCTCAATGGCTAGGGCACCAGCCACATACACTGGAACTGGTGGGTTCGAATCCAGCCCGGGCCTGCCAAACAACAATGACAAGTACAACCAATAAATAGCTGGACGTTGTGGCTGATGCCTGTAGTCCCAGCTACTTGGGAAACTGAGGCAAAAGAATGGCTTAAGTCCAAAAGTTTGATGTGGCTGTGAGCTGTGACACCATGGCACTCTACCAAGGGCGACATAGTAAAACTCTGTCCCACCCCCATCCCCGCCAAAAATAAGTAGATCCACTGTTTGAAAGAATCACGACTATACAACTGGAAGAGTCGTGTGAACCGGAATGAGGCTACTCTTATGCACTAGTTTCCAAACAAAGCATGAAGCTATGTGTTCAGTGAATAAAGTTTCAAGTATTTCTCCCTTTATTTCTGCCAAGATTCATTCAGGGCATGTTTCTCGTGCCACTGGGGATGAAATTATATCTGGAAAAGACAATAACTTGCATTATACATAATGAACAAATGAGTATTAAATTGCCAAGAAATGCCTCAAATTATTCTCTGTAAATCAAAAGGACATGTGGTTAAATTCATGACATGTTTATTTTAACTTACTTCCTTAAAAATTAGCATATTTTCTGAAAAAGAGTATTTACACGGTCTAAAGGGTAACTTTGGTTAAATATTATTTGTGTTTAATTTCAGTTACATGAAATCAGTTTATGTATTTCCAAATATCAGAGGGGACAAAAATGTTATTTCATGTGTTAAAATAAAGGAAAGGTTGACCCAGATCCATTCTGCATCAGGAGCATTCCAGCGCCTGGTAATAGGGCCAGCATCACAGAGATTAAAGATGTTCTTTATGCACCAAGAGAAAGGGGAGGTGAGCTGTTGAGGAAACTCTTTCTGTCCATTAAGGAGCATATTCATGAAAACAATCAAAAGGTGGCATTATATAAGCAGGAAATCTGGGTGGCGCCTATCGCCGAAAGGAGTAGGGTGCCAGCCCCACATACCAGAGGAGGTGAGTTCAAACCCGTCCCCAGCCAAAAACTGCAAAAAAAAAAAGCAGGAAATCAATCTTTGGGATAGGGACTTTGATACAAACTCATGACTGCTATCAAATATTCTAGAGTGAACAAATGTTGTAGGTACAAAGAATAGAGGAACTATATGTTCACTGGCTAGCCCAAGTCACATAGGGGTGCCCAGCCACATGCAAGGCCCAGTTTTCACTTACTCTGACACATCTTCACTTAACAAGTACAGTAAGGTTGAGGCAGATCAAGAACCTGTGTAGCCTGGCTCATCCTCTGGAAATCTGAGCATCACTGCTAGTATCCCTGTGATTTTTCTCCAGAGGAAAAAGAGAAAATACTAAACACCAACAATATCACCTATAGTAGCAAGGTCATATTTTTAATTATTTTTCATCAGTTTAAATGACAGATAAATGGCTAAATAAGAAAAAATGCTGCCAATTAAGCTATGGAATAATTCCTTCTGATCAGACTTATTCTTTTCATACCTATATGAATGAGACGTATTCTTTTCATACCTATATTCTCTTTTAGACATATTTTGTCTTATTTTTATTATGTATAGCTCCTATGCAAGCAAAGAAGAAAAATATAAGTTGTAAGTACAGAAATCGATAATCATGTCTCAGTTCCTACTATAGGACTGTCCATTAAATATGCAGTGTAATATTAGAATTGTCAAAAAGTTAAAAATATACACGTTATATTAAACAAAATGTGGTTAGTATGTCATCAATGGGATGATGATGACTGCAGAAAGTTTTATGAGTATTTTTTACCATTTTATTTTATTTTACCATTTTATTTTTGGTTGGATCACTTACAATTTTATTTCAATTCAATTCACTCAAAACATATTTACAAAGCATCTCCTTTGCTCCAGGCACCAAGATGAGATCTTGGCATTTATATTCAACTAAGTACAGAGCCACAACTTTAAACGTCTCCCTATCTGAGTGAAGATAATGCTACATGGGAAATAGAGGGAGGAACTAATCTGGTCAGGACCGAGAGGATAAAGCAGAAAACAAGCAAGGAGGCAGTAAGTCTAAGCCTTTAGCTAGGGTGCCAGGGAAGTGGGCAAAGAAGCAGATGAACAGGAAAGTACGGGGCGTTGACACACTAGAAAGTGAAAAGGCATTAGATTAAACACAGAGTTGTGAGCCAGCTTGTGAAAATCCTTGAATGTTATGTGGAGGGGGACAGACTGTGTCCTCCCTACAGTCCAAGGGTGTGTGGGGTAGACAGACACACATGACATACTGACCATATTTTATTTATTCTAATGTGTACATTTTTCACTTTTTGACAATTCCGATAGTATACTGCATCTTTAATGGACAGCCCTGGAGAAGGAGCTGTGACATAATTACAGTTTTCTGTATCTACAACTTATATTTTCCTTCTTATGCATGCATAGGAGCAATACCGATTATAAATCAGACAAAATAGTCTAAAAGAGAACGTTAAGTTTGAAAAGAATAATTCTAAGTGATGAGAAGGAATTATTGCATTGCTTAGTTGATGGCACCATTTTTTTTCTTGTTTGGTGATGCATAACATAACTATATAGTAGATTGCTTTAAATATATAATGGTCATAATGTAAAATGTTTAAATAGGGAAGTGACACGATCAAATGTGCTCTTAAAAAATATTTCCTGTGAAGTGCCAGTGGATGTATCAGAGAAGGGAAAAGTGGAGTCAGTGACCAACCTGGAGGCTATTCTGACAAGTGAGATAAAGAAAAGAAGGTCAGGACCATAGTTGTGGAGTAAGGATTCAAGACAAAGAGTCAAGATACATTCTCACAGTACACCTGGTAAGAATCAGCAGCCACCCAATGTGGTCTGATAAGGGAAAAATGCTTAACCTTAGAGGTAACTTCTTTTAGATTTTTGTTGTGTTATTTTTGTTTGCTTTTTTACTATTGTCTGCATTTTTTATTCACTGAAGTCAAAGTTCTGGTGTAGGGACATAACCTTATAGTCAACAATGGAAATGATCAAGTCCATGGCCAGGCACAGTGGCCCGTACCTGTAATCCCAGCACTTTGGGTGCCCAAGGTGAGAGGATTGCTTGAGCCTTGGAGTTTAAGACCAGCTTGGGCAACACAGGGAGATCCCATCCCTACAATTTTTTTTTAATTAGTCAGGTGTGGCAGCATGTCTTGTTGTTTTGGCTACTTGGAAAGTTGAGGCAGATCTCTTGAGCTTAGGAGTTTGAGGCTACAGTGAGCTATGACTATGCCACTGTACACAAATGGCTGGCTCAAATTTCCCAGGAGGAAATGCTTGCACCATGATACTGGGGATAGCTCTGGAACATCTGCATGATCTCCAGGGCCACTTCTTATTTGTCTGAGGAATTAAAGTCATGGTCTTCAACATCCATACATTTCTTACACTAATTAAGCCTCTTGACTGACCTACAAGAAAGACCACAAAAGAAGTATAGCAGGACCAATGTAAGTCTTCTGCAAGTTTGATTGTGGAAAAATGCCATTGTCATGCACATTTTTATGACTGTCTTTAAGTACAGTACAATAAAGAATAATAACCAAAGTGCAAGAGTTCCTGTAACATTTATATTCCCTTTGGTATGGTTTTAATAAAACCAAAATGCAAGGCTGAGATCTCTTGGAGCAGAGTTTGATTTTTTTAGGAAAGCAAAGAGGATGACTAGGAATGGAATGACTCCCCACAAAGCTCATAGAATCTAATCACGTGATAGTCATTGCTTTCGGCAAATAAATCATCTCATTAACACCCTTGGTAACTAGGACGCTGGAATCCAGAACTCCCAAGAACAAAGACTCTGTAACATGCAAATCTCCAGGTTACATAAATAAACATTGAGCCTTAAGAGTCAAATAAAGAAGATTAAATCCTTTACTTTTTTATGCAAGTCCATAAATTCAAACAAAAGGTATTTAGAAGGTGTTTAGATGGACACATTTTCAAGCGTACTGACAAACATACATACAGCCTTAGCTTCAAAGCTCTCCCACCATCCCCATTTTGTTAGCTCTTTAACCGAAAAACTTCTCCATTTGTCTAAATTTCTGCATAATTCTCTTAATTATCATTTGACTATTTATTGATTTGATGGTGGACTTAATTGAATAATATTTTCAGTGATCTGGCTCCAGAGTTTCTTTTGCGGCCTCAGAATGGTAGGCTAACTCCTATCCAAGTTTACTGCGTCCTCCAGAAAGTATAAGAATCCTGAGCACGTGACAGACCTACCACACTCTTTAGAGTGCCGCGTAAGGAGGTGGACGGGAACCTACCGCCTGCCTCATAATATCTGTGACCATGTGAGAGACCACTGCCAGTAATTAGACAAGAACAATGGGTGGAATCCAGCTCGGCAAGAATGGTCACATTGTTTAAAAGACTCTGGGTGATCCGACTTTTGTCTAGGTCCCTAGTTTCATCTTCCTGTTCACGAATTAAAAAAAAAAAACAACTCCGTTTGGAAATCCACCTGGCAGGCCACCCACAGCTCTGTGGAGCCACATCCTCAGCCAGGCCTCTGACCAGCACACCCTTCCTGCTCCTGGAGCTTCTCACCTGCCCATATCTCCCGGGCACATGGTCCTTGCAGCCCTGGCTGGCCTGGCTCCCCTCCCTCCCTGACCTGTGGGCGGACTGCCCCAAGAAGGTGGGGAGGAGAGGTGGCAGCTGGGGGGAAGGATGGGGGATGATGCCGAACTTCTGTGCCGCCCACAGGCCAATCCGGCCTTCTCCACGTTCCTGTGGGATCCCACCAGATGCCAGAAGTGAGTGAATTATAAGAAAGCAGACTTAGAAGATGAAACACCTGATCAAGCTAAATAAAGGTTATCAATTATGTGCCAAACATGTTGAGACCTTGATGATCTGTAGAACTGTATGTTTCACAGAGGCGTCAGTCTCTATGATCTGTAGAACTGTCTGTTTGCAGAGGCATCAGAAAACTAAAGAATTGTTGGGTTGTTTTATTTCTCAAAATTAACTGAAGCAGATACTCGTGAAGTCAAGGGGAGAGTCCATGGAGAGAGGCAGTTCTTTGAGATAATGAAGACCAACAACAATGCCCGATCTTGGCATGATTTGAACAATCCACACAGTAGATACAGAAAACAACTAAAGGAATTGAGTGAAGATATAATCAGGACATTGAAACAGAAGAAAATTGATGAAACTCTGAACAGGAGTAAAAACAGGAAGAAATCAGTACCAGCAATGCTCAGGACCCCACTGCAGAAGAAGGGGTGACAAACAGGTTTAGAACAATGTACCTCCAACCCTTGAAGAGAAGGAAACAAAGAATATGTAAAATCTCTATTTTCAATCTTGATTCTATGGGAAAACTAAACATATCTTCATTTGGACAAGAGGCTGATGAAATCCCTGAAGCTCTCTTTACATCTACCTGATAACTTTCCAGCGCTGCTAGAGTTCTGGGTAAATTCTGGTGAAGAGGTCCAGACAAAGCGCTTTGAGACAATAACCAACAGTGGCGAACATGTTTTGTTCAAAACTACAGCAGAAACAGAGATCTGCTTAGAGATCTGTGAGATCCACGTTTGGGAAGAAAGTCTTAGGGAACTGAGACTCACACTTCTTTTCCCTTCTCCCCCACAATGTAGTGGACATAGCAGGGAAGAGCTCCTACCCAGGCTGTGAAGTTCGTCCGTGAATCTCAGAACCTGAGAGAGGAATCTGTGGGCTTCCTGCCTTATGAGGCCAATGCAGAAATTTTGGCTGTGAAATTTCACACATGGGGGCTAAACATGAAGTGTCCCAGAGTGGCCCAGAGTACATTGTGTCCAGTGGATTTTCTTCCAAAGGGAAAGTTGTTGCTTCTAGACTTCTGGGGAAATATTCCCAAGCTGTCTACACACCTTGTTCTCTCTCTGCCTTCAATACGTGGTTGGCAAAATCAATGCCTATTATGGGAGTATCTGTTGCATTGGGAGCAATTGAGGAAGTTTGTTCTTCTTTCCATTGATCACCACAACTGCTTTTAGAACTTGATGATGTAATTTCTCTTCTCTTTCAGAACAGTGAAGAAAGGGCTACAGAACTGAAATAAATTGCCATTTATTTGTGGACAGGAAGGCATAATGTTTTTGAAATTTTAGTGCACCTCCTGCAAGCCCTTGTTTTATGTTTAGATGGTATAAACAGTGACACAACTCTTAGACAGAAGAATTGTATAGCTGGCTGAGCCTTTGTCTTCTGTAGTGCAGTAATAGATTTTGATTTCATTGTTACTATTGCTGTTCTTAGAAATGTTCTCTCTTTTACAAGAGGCTTTGGAAAAAAATCTCCAGGGGCAAACCTCTGATGTCTTCTTTGCAGCTAGCAGCTTGATTATATGTAGTACTGCATTCACTCAATGAAGTGAAGGAAAATATTGAAGTTCATTGTGAATTTTCATTTGGCAACCAAACTTTATATTCAGATGAAACTCCCTGGGAAATTCCAAAGAGCTCAGCAAGGTAACTTGGAACCTCAACTAACTTCTGACAGTTACTATAAAGAAATCTTAAGTGTTCCAACAGGGGAACACATTATTCAGGAACTTAAAGATTTATTCTCAGAACAGCACCTCAAAGCTCTCAAATGCTTGTCTCTAGTACCCTCAGTCATGGGTCAACTCAAATTCAATACATCAGAGGAACACCATGCTGACATGTACAGAAGTGATTGCCCCAATCCTGACACACTCGCAGCCGAACTCCATTGTTAGAGAATCAAATGGGAACACAGAGGAAAAGATAGTGAGCTTCCATCCACCGTTTGTAAAGCCCTTCACCTTCCTGACATCAAGTTTTTTCCTAACGTGTATGCATTGTTGAAGGTCCTGTGAATTCTTCCCATGATGAAGGTTCAGAATGAGCGCTATAAAAATAGATGAAAGAATTTCAAAGCATACTTGAGGAACACTTTGACAGACCAAAGGTCAAGTAAACTGGCTTTGCTTAATGTAAATGTTGATACTAAACACAATCTGGATTTAATGGTAGACACATATGTCAAACGCCATACAACTAAGTCAGAGCTTCCTGCAGATAACTCAGAAACCATTGAAAATACCTGAGACTTTAAAACTTTAAAGGCTTTTTCTTGTATTTGATATTTGAAAGAAAAGCTGTAGGTGTATGTAGGCCACTTAATCACTGAATCTCTTTGCCTATTGGCCTCCATTGAATATTTTAGCCGCTGATAATCCACCTGTTTGAATGGCCCTTATTGAATTTCCATGCTTTGAAGACCTGTCTGTTATTCCAGAAGATAGCATTAAAAGTACCATGTGTCCCTTTTTTGTGATCTCTGCTAGTGGCACTATTGAATTGTTTCAGTTAAGTCATTTTAGACATTTACTATCATGATGGATGCACGTCAGATATTGAGTTATCAATTCTTTGAAGAAATAAATTTTGAGGAGGTACGAGAGGAAGAATACACTTGATAAAATGTTACAATGGGAGGGCAATTGGTGGGATCACACCTACGGTGCATCTTAGTAGGTTACTGGTGAAACTTATTAAATGTAGAGTATCAATGTCTCTATATAGTGATTAAGAAAATGCTATGAGGTCTATCTTTCACAGTATGATCAAAATGTTTCTGATTGTATATGAAGCACATTCTGCCCTATGATTGCACCAATGTACACAATTATGATTTAATAAAATTATTTAAAAAAAAAAGAAATACCTTACGACCTCTAGCCTCTACCTTATGGAGATCAATATCAGGTGACCATAGTTTCCATCCCATCACTATTCATTTTATTAATTCTGATTACTGGCACCTAACTTTTCTGAATGTACGCACCCATAAGCCCCCTGGTTTATCATTCAGCCAGTCACTGAACCTTTTCTTCCCTTTCTTCCTTTCACCAGTCTAGAAGCCAAAACTCAATGCAATGGCAAGATCCTGCTCCTCACTGATAGTTATCACTATGCCAGAAATAGTTGACTATCTGTCTAGACATATAGAGAATACTTTTTTAATTTCTTAGAGGTATGTTTGGCCATTAGTTCAGAGATTCTGATGTTTCACTTGCCAACTGGTGACCTGATCTATGGCAACAGTCTCATGTCTATTGGAGTTTTCCATAGAATTCTATCAGAGTTAACAGAAACTGATTCAGGGCTACTGTCCAGGCCTTTCTAGCCTGGTCTTTCTGTGATAAGGCACTCATTCTGTACCTATCATCCGAAAGTCACATGTATGTAATTAATGAGAGTCCTATTGGCAGAAATGTGCCTTAATAAATACATTGCTTAATAAACTGCCATGATGATATGTATTAATGCCCAATAAGTAGTTTCTGGAAAACACCCAGCACATCAAAGCCGCATCCAGAAATGACCAATAGTTTCTTCTATGGAAAATGTTCAGAGGTAGCACATATAAAAACACAAAGACGCTTAATAAAGTAGAACTTGGTTCAAATCCTGATTTCATTAACAAGCATTTATGTCATCTTTGAATAGCATTTTGACTCTTTTGGTCCTGTATTTATTTTCTTGTCTGTAAAGTGGGAGTAATAATATTAATAAGTTATAGTCATGAAAACTAAATCAAATACTATGAACAGTGCACATGTATATAGCTGTGTGACTTTGAGGAAGTCACAGAAATATGCTTTCTCTCAATTGCCTCATTTGCCAATCATGGATAATAACAGTGCCTACACCATGTGAGTAGTCCCAGGAACAAATAACATGTGTATGTGCTTGGAAATGTACCTTACACAGAAAAGGCATTCAGATTATTTACTACTATCAGGGTTTCTCAGATTCCTTTTATAGAACCATGAAATCTAACATGAGTGTTATGATTCAAAAATCAGATTCTGGTCTAGGGCTGCTGTTAGGTTGCAATGAAGAGAAGCAAGAAAAATAGTCACATTTCAGAGAACTTGTTATTAGAGTGTAATGATTATAGTTTGAATTGTACTTACCAAATTCTTATGGTTCTACTGCTAACAAAAATGAAACCATTTGCCACATTCTTTATAAATCATTAGGATCTCTGAGCCCATGCCCTCTGCCTGGGTGGTCTTGAGCAAGTGACCACCCAACTTCACTGCGTTCACATTTAATACAGGGATTTGGATGATTAATTTATGAAGATCATGTACACTAAAATTTACCGAATTTCTGGCACATAAAAGCCTATATCTTATAATTTATCCTACTTGTTTTTTTTTTGTTTGTTTGTTTGTTTTTGAGACAAAATCTCAAAAAAAGACTCTGTCACCCAGCATAGAGTCCTGTGGCATCATAGCTCACAGCAATCTCAAATTCTTGGACTCAAGTTTTCCTTTTGCTTCCTGAGTAGCTGGGACTGCAGGAGCCCACCATAGCACCTGGATATTTTTGTTTGTTTGTTTTTGAGACGGTGTCTCACCCTTGCCCAGGCTGGCCTCGAACTCTTGAGCTCAAGTAATCCACTCGCCTGGGTCTCTCAGAGTGCTAAGATTATAGATTTATGCCACCACGCCTAGCCTATTTGTCATGCCTTTTAAGAAACAATTTTTAAAACTATAGTTTTAAAACGTTTTTAAGTAGAAAAGATTAGCTTAGAACCTTGCAAATTAAATATTTAAATGCATAAAAATATGGTAGGAAGGAAAAAAATTATAAGCCCATTTGTCACTTTATTTCAATTTCTCTCATGCAGAGGTATTTATGAATTTCACATTTTGTCCTATTCTATTCTTTTTTTTTTTTTTTTTTTGCAGTTTTTGGCCGGAGCTGGGTCTGAGCCCTCCATCACCGGCATATGGGGCTGGTGCCCTACTCCTTTGAGCCACAGGCGCTGATTTTAAACAATTGTCTCTTTTTATGCTTTCTTTTCCCTTTGTGAACTTTCTTTCATCTTTTTCCTTCTCTGTACCTAAAACAGATGCTCTAATATTGAGGCATAAAGCTATATTGCTTGATGAAGGTGGAAAAAGAGAAGGAGAAATAGCAGGAATCCTGGCTTGCCTCACTGTGCTGTTGGAACAGTTCTGAAGCATTATTTAGGTTAGCTCCTGAGAAGGCTGGTCTGGGACAAGTCTTATTGACTTCCTGCTATTATTTGTGAAATTATAATTCAGTCAGATTATTAAAAAAAGACTCTTGTCTTGTTGTTTTTGTTTTCGTCATTGAAAGTTTTTCAAAAGCAACACAAAGTCCCTGAAAATCTAAATGTGATAGAGTTAAATTACATATTTTTAAAGCCCAGTACTACAATTATGCTAATGTAATTAAGCTTCATGAATATAGTATGCAAATCAAATTTTCAAGAATGATACCAAATAGAATTGTTCTTTAAAGATAGAACAGATTGATTCTGAAATTCTTACAAGGATCCCTGTTTCATAAATTCCTTAGCAAAATATCATTTTTCAGTGGTAACAATGCTCTCTGAGTACATCATCATCAAATTTAGATAATTTGTGCATTTTCTCCTTGGAAGTGACACATTTTGATATAAAGAGAGGAGAAAAAATTACATCTGTTTGCAATGGAAAGGTTTAAAGTATCAATATCTGGAAAGGGTTGAGATGTGATGTCTTAAGTGTAAACAGGGTTTTTTTCCAATTGGAACATAACACTAAATACCACATTTTATGAAAAGCAGTTTAAGCAGAGATGTTTTATGGGATGTTGATTTTTATACCAATAAATATAGTAACAGAAAATCTTCTCTGAGCAATGACCTGAAATCCCTCAGTGGTTGTTATCTGGAGAATATGAAGAAGCCATTTAAAGGGCTCAATGAGGAGAGAATTGACAACACCGTAGGTTCTGTTCCCTCTGCCTTGGGCTTTCCTGCTTCCCTGACCCGGGCCGTATGCCTGGCTGTTTGCCGTGACTCCTCCTTTACTGGTTACCTATTTGACTTTCCTGCGTGTCTGACCTTTAGAGAACTAGCCCAGAACAGAATCATGAAGGAAATATATATGAATAAAAAGAACTGAGTTTTTTGTTTGTAAATCTTTTACATTTTAAGATTATAAAATGAACATTTGCTGTTTTCAAAAAAGTGAGAAGCAGGGAAAACCAAAGCAAATGAGTAAAAAGAAAACCCAAACCGTGTAATCCCATCACCAAGAAATCACCTTAGATAGCATTTTAGTTTCTGTCCAAACATTTTGTTACTTTTTTAAATGTAATACATTTCTATTTATAAATTTTGTATTTTTCTTTTTTTAAAACTGAAAATAATACCCTAAATATTTTCCCATTTCATTCAACATCATTTTTAATGCCAATATATTATTCTATCATAAGGGTGAATCTGATTTATGCAAATACTCCCCCAGTGTTGGACAGAGGGTATGAGCCTGGTATTGATGAAATGTTCCAAGGTTTCAAATTTGTATACGGGACAGACTAAAGAAGGCAAGTGAGAAATCAATGTTCCGTGACTCAGTTTTTTCCCCCTCTATTTATCAAAGTGGAATATTCTTTGAAATGACTTATCCAAAAAAATTTAAAGGTAAACTAGTTCTTCAGGCAGACCAAAAATTATAATAGGTAAAAATCTATGGTTTCTACTAATATTTAACAAACTCTGGATTTTACTTTGAGAAGAAAGAAACTCATTGATAATATTATCTTCTCAACAAAAAGCTATGATTAATTAATGACAGTGGGTAGTGTTTGGATTAGTTACTTTGTATTAGCTTATTTAATAAAAGGCTGTGCTGGTCCTGAGCTTATATTGATTAATTTCTGCCAGATCATCATGGGATTGGAGACACTGGCTTCTCTCCCTCAACCTCCAGTTTTTCATCATTGTTAGGGTAGGTCACACACTAGCTAGGGGTCTGCTCCCATTAACAGCTGCATAACCTTTGTGTGAGAAAATAATGTCTCAAACTGTGATCCCTTTGTGATATAGCATCTCTTTTATCCATAGATTCCTAGAGACTGCCCTTCAGTAGTTTCTATTAAAAATTTCACTTTAGGGGCGGGACCTGTGGCTCAATGGGTAGTGTGCCCGCCCCATATACCGAGGGTGGTGGGTTCAAACTCGGCCCCTGCCAAACTGCAACAATAAAATAGCCGGGCACTATGGTGGGCGCCTGTAGTCCCAGCTACTCGGGAGGCTGAAGCAGGAGAATTGCTTAAGCCCAAGAGCTGGAGGTTGCTGTGAGATGTGTGATGCCACGGCACTCTACTGAGGGCGACAAAGTGAGACTCTGTCTCTACAAACAAAAACCGAAAAACTTTCACTTTAATTTATTCTAGGCTATTTGTGGCTGACAATCCTAGAAAGCTTTCCCTTCCAAAGGGACTAAGTATAATACTAAGAACTTAACATTCTACCAGTGCCCTTGTAAGTATAGCCTGCAGATGGGCGTAGGAGAAGTCGGTGACTTTAGGCAAATTGTATTTCTCCCTCTGTCTGCTCTCTCCAACCCCGATTTCTCTCCTGACTCCTGTCTTACATAGCTAACTGCTTGCTGCCCATTTATTCTGGGTTGGCTCTCTGAAACCTAATAGCCAGCATCCCCAAACTAAAATTTATCATCATCACCACCTCAACCACTCTTGATTACTTTTCTCTGTTTCAGTTGGATTCACATCTTGTCAATCACTTCAGAGGAGAAAACTGGGAGTCGCCTAGGTTCCTACCTCCTTACTCCTTATTCTTAATCAGATGGGAAGTCCTGATATTTCTGTCCCCCACATGTTTCTCAAGTCTGTCCTCTCTCTGCCATATCCTAGACTTCTTTTATCGCTTGATTATACTGTTTTTAACAGACTCTTAACTAGTTGCCCTATTTTTAGACTTTTCCTCTTTAAACCAGCAGCTCCACAATGACTTTCTGAAATGAAAATCTCATTTCTCTGGATAAAACCCTTCAACTCTGCCCACCATCAGTGCTACATTTCTCAAAGTGTGGTCTTTTAACCACCTGCTTGATAATCATCTGGTGGATTGGGATGCTGTAAAAATGCAGAGTCCTACACCTCAGCATCAGATCCATAAACAAGTTCTCAAGGTCATTTTCTAGACGCAAAGCTTATGAACCAGTGATTTACCTACAGGATGAAGTTCAAATTCTTGCTCAGATCTGGTTCTTGCCTACTTTCCTGGCCTGCTTTCAACTCCCTCATGATCCTGGCCAGCTCCCAGGTGCTTGACTTTGCTCTGCACTCCCTCTGTAACCTGCTCTTCCTCGGTTTCTTTGCCTAACTAATCATTATTTACAGCCAGGAGTGGTGGGCTCTGCCAACCTTGACATTCATAATGTGGTCCTCAGACCAGCAGCTTCCAATTCACATGGGAATTTGTTTAAAAATGTGGGATCTCAGGCCCTCCTCCAAATATACAGAATAAGGATGTTTATATTGACAGGATTTCCAGGCAACCTGCAGGCACAGTTCTGTGTGAGAGGTCCTACTTCAGGAACACTTACCAGATCCCTCCTGTTGAACAAAGTTGGGCCTTTTGCAAAGCATTCTGAGTTCACTCTGTGTACACATATGTCTCTTTCATTGACCTATGGGTTCCTGGAGGACAAGAAATCTTCCTTATCATCTCTGTATTTCAGCCCCTCATACTGTCCCTGGCACATGGAGCAGTTCAACAAATATTTGTTTATTTAAACTGAACTGACCCACAAATCAGCCTGGAACTGAAAGATTGCATCCCTAATGAAATGTCCTTTTGCACAGACTGGTTGCACTTTCAGTTTGGATGCTCTTGATTTTGGCTGAGCTGATACTGTTTTGCCTCCTTTCTCTAAATTCACAGATGGTCTCGAGCATTTACTCACAGAGTGGAGTGCTGCCCGATGCGAATTGCTGCGGGCCAGGCAGTGGGCTTCCCGGTTGGTTACCAGCCAGGCCCTGGCTGAGTGAAGCTCCCTCCCTTCAGGGACTGTGTACTTACATCCCCTTCCTAGGGAAGCCTTATCCAAGCTCAGGTGTGTAGAAGGGAGGCAGCTGTCTGTTTATGAAGATGTTCTATCATCACACATGCCAAGGTTACTCAAAACTCTAGTATGAAATGTCTATGACTTGACTCTAAAATAGCTTGCTAGTCATTCTCCATCCTCTCCTCATGGACCATTAGCCCCCAAACTACATAAAAGCAGAGTCTGTCTGTTTGTGCTGAACATTCTGTCTCCTAACCTCTAGCACAGCACCTGACATATGTGTGGCATGAAAAAATAAATAAATGACATATGTCAAAATGCTAATGTGGGGTAGAATCTTGGGTACTTTCTCCAATGTACTCTTTATATTCTTCAGTATTTATTTCTTTATTTGCAGTATGTGTATTCCTTTTGAGGCATATTACGCTTGAGAGATGAAGCTGATTCTAATAGTTTATCATCACCTGTTTTTATAATGCTTTTTCATCCAAGAAATGCTTTTTAAAATTTAAATTAATTTAAATTTCCCGTAGTATTAACTAACTCAGTCATTTAGTTTAACATGATTTGAAGCCCTAAAGAAGAAGCATACTATGATATGAAAAATTATGGACTGGATTTGTCTCACACATACTTTCTAGATTTCTTTCTCCTTTTATTTTTTTGATTTTATATAAATCATATTTCCTTTGGATATTGCTTGTGCTCAATAGTCTGCTACAAGATTTAACATTCCTGATTGTCTTCCATGCAGTCTACTCCTCTCAGTGTTTTTTTTATTTTTTGTGTGTTTGTTTGTATTTTTATTATCTTCTGGCTTAAGTATGCAATCCATGATATAGAATAATACACCTTGGTTTGGAGTCAGACCACCTGTGCTCTAGCACTAGCTCTGGTAATTACTAGCTTGGGGGTCTTTGTCTAATTAATTATTGATATATTTTTTATATGTGAGGCAGATATATTCATACCTATCTAATAGGGTTATAAGAAATGAACAAATTCATATTATTTTTGATCACATACAACACTTGCTATTGTCCAAATATCTCCTGGGTTCCTCTTATTCCTTTCCTTTTGTAAGAAATGGAATGTTTCTACATGAAATGGTCTTATTAACTTTTCCATAAAGCTTTCCTACATCCCCAGAGTCCGTCCTCTATCTGCCGTTTCGATGTACACTGTCTGATCCTTGTCTCAGAGTCTGGCACGTTCTGCTCTACGCTACATGTATGTAGGCATCTGTTTTCCCCTGTCCATTGAACAATATGGACACGCTACCAGGGGAAATCCTGTAGCTTGTACCTACCCCTACACCACCCACAATGCCTTGTACAACATAAGACCTAGAACCTGAATATAGAATTTAAAAACATGTTGGTTAAAAGCATGAAACTCACACATAGCTAAAAGCATGGAGTCTGGGGCTGTTTACTGGCGCCCTCACGTCCTGGCTGCGAGATGTTATCCATCTTCGCTAGGTTGTTTAAGCTTAGGTCTATTAATCTATGAAATTGTAAAATGGGTATAGAAATAAAACATATATTTAAAAGATATGTGAACATTAAATACATTAAAAGACTAACACCCACTAAGTTTCTGTATTTTACATATTCATTTTTATCTTCATGTTTTCTTCTTAGACACTTACCAGATGCCAAATAAGCAACGATTGATGAATAAACAATAATGTCAAACTTGGCATTACTGATCCTGACTGTTTTATTTCATTAAAACTCATAACTGACTCTGGAGAAGAATAGCTGTTGAAAGTAAAGGTTTAACTCAGAAATCACGATTTTTTTTGGATGGGGAGTTTAAGATGCAGGAGGTAACTTAGCCATTATGGTATTTTGGCTGCAGTTCATGACAAATAAACCTGTTATGGGTAATTTATGTCGAAGCTGTTCATGTTGCATGGAAGAGGGTTCAATTTGCGAAGCACATACTTCTTTATTACCAAATGATTCATTGAAAATCACAATTTGCGATGATCTGCCTAGTGGAAGGGTTGTTGGTCATAAAAACATCATAGAAGAAAATTCAATGATGAATATTATTTATGCCTAGACATACATTTGTATTAGCTACACACATCCCAGTGTGTGTGCACTAAAATTATGACAGCACTGGCAATTCAAATAAGACCTCAGGAAGGGTGAGCGTCAGCAATTCTGATAAGCTATACAAAATAGCAGTTTTGATACAAAAATGAGCTCAGCAGCTCATGTACCAAAGGATACCTTCTTTAATAGCTAGGCTACATTATCTGAGACACTACTATTAGCAAATGGAATAAAAGAGAGCGAGGTAAAATGAAAGTACAGGATGGCCCTCTATACCAGATGTCTCCAACTTCCTGAATTATTTTCCCGTAGTTCTGTATGCACAAGAAGCAAATTAACTCACTTGGGGTCCCATGGATACCATTGAGTGCCCTTCAGAAACAATGATGTTTAAAAAGCTTATGATGCTTGTCACTAATAGTGTTTATTTTGCAATTATTAATACATAGCTTATATGAAATGTCCTCTGTAAATACAAATGTTTCTTTTCTTAAACTTTGAAAAAGGATATTTTATTTTGATAGGTAGTATTTTCTCTGTATTAATTTTACTTTTTAATATTGATTTCAAGTTTCTTCCTACATTTTAATTAAACCAAACCAGCATAACTTGTGCTTATATGCTCGAGTAGGTACAAATGTGGCAGGAGATGAGGGTTTAGAAAAGACAAATATACCCTGACTGATATTGCATACTATATATCTCTTTATTAATCAATCACTTTATTTTCTATAGATACAATCTGAAGTTTAACTGATGTAGGAAACATTGCAGCTGTTAGTAGGCTGATTGTCTATGTTTTAAATTCATTTTTAAACAACTTTTATTAATTTATGACATATGTGGTTAAATATCTAACTGTGGGATAATAACAACACAAAAATATTTCAACAAATAATTGTTATTTCAATCAATAAACCACTGTTATTTATAACATTTAGCATTTTTTTATTACTGAGATACTAGTTTAGAGCTTGTCGCTATTATCTCATTTAGTCCTCAAAACAATTCTATAAAACAGAATTTATATATTATATATATATATATATATTTGTTGTTGTTGTTGTTGTTGTTGTTTAGAGACAGAGTTTCACTTTGTTACCCTCGGTAGAGTGCCATGGAGTTACAGCTCACAGCAACCTCCAGCTCTTGGGCTCAGGAGATTCTCTTGTCTCAGCCTCCTGAGTAGCTGGGACTACAGGTGCTTGCCACAATGCCCAGCTAATTTTTTTGTTGCAGTTTGTCCGGGGCTGAGTTTGAACCCACCACCCTCGGGATATGGGGCTGGCGCCCTACTCACTGAGCCACAGGTGCTGCCCTATATATTATATTTTTATCACAATGGCACTTTGCCAAAAAACAAAAACAAAATATAAAGTGAGATTACCTCTCCATTTCTGTTCTTTAATTGCCCAGAAGTTATTAAAATGGTGCATATATTTCTGAGCCTTTTTATTAAAGCATTGGTCTCACTTTTGCAAAAAGTGATGAATGTTCTATGATGTGCCTTTTAATTTATCAGTAAATCATGGACCGTTTTCATGCTGAAATTCACATGCATGCTATATACTTTTAGCATTAATGATGGAAAACTGATCCTTTGAAAGAATAAGTGAACTTTCTAGTAAATGTTCTACCTAAATTTTAGCTTTGATTCTCTAATTTTAGAACCCATACGTGCAACCATTATACATCTACCTTTCCAAATGTATTGTATACACTTAATTGCTGACATTTTTACAACTAGAGTATCATTCTTCAATATTTTTTGTTAATTATTTTGTATTCCCTGCTCTTTTGAATTAAAGAAAGTATTTATGGATCAAAAGAAATAGCTCCAGTCTAAATTATGTATAATGCCCTAATACTTATTAAAGAATAATGCTAATCTACTCAGGACAAAACGCTACTGCTTTGTCCATCTCAACAACTGTTTTTGCAAACAATATTTCCATAAAACCCTATTTTATAATCAAATGTGATGGTTTTTAAGGCAATGGGAATATTCCATTTGATCAAACAAGTCTAGTCTTTGTTTTATGTGTTATCTGAATTGGATATAGGCAAGATGACAGAGAAGACTTTAGAGGATCCCTTAAGACCTAATGGAATATTCATTCACCCAACAGTATTCATTGAGAACTTCTCCTATTTTCTAGGTATGGAGCTGGTCTTAAGCAATTAAACTGAGAGCAGTGAGGACAGTCTTGGACCCCACATTCTATTTGACAGTTAAATTCTAATGGGAATGTTAAAGAGATTGGCTGAAAGCTGTTCCTAGCTCAAGTTGAAAAGAGTGATATAAAATTACAAGTAAATTATATAAATACAGACTTTGATTAACACTTTTTTTCTATTGTATTTTTTGTCAGATACTAACAGTTTTCAAGGTTATCTTTCTCTAATAAATCATATATGTTTTTAAATACCATTTGTCTTTATTTGTTCTAGTGAAGTAACTAAAACCCTCCACTAACCTAATCATTAATTTGGCATCATTATCCTTTTAAAGAAAGACTGCTTTCCTCGCTTATGGAATAGGAAGGCCAGTAGAGCTTCGTTATTATTCTTGTTTCTTTTAGGGTTTGACTCTGGAAACAAAGTGATTGAGAGGCAGATTCTACAGAGACACTCATCAGTGTGAGCTCAGCCCATCCTGATGATGATTTGGAAGTTGATGTTATTTTGGGGAAGTCAGATTGAGACCTGGCATTTTACCAAGCCCAATCCTCTATTTAATTATAGAGGGATGTAGTTAGGTTAATAATTATAGAATCTCAATTTAGCAAGAAAACAGGATAGAAAAAAACTGATCTCAGCCAAATTGATTGTCAAAAATGCGGGGATTTAAAAATTATTCATTCATTGAGATAAAATTGAGTTATTTAATGTCAATGGCAATGCTACTGTGGAAGTTCCTCACTCAGTTTCTTCTCTTACATTAAATTTGATTTGTAAAGTAGCTGTAAAGGCAAACTCTGGACAGAATCAAAGCTATAATATTTTCTTTATAAATTTTCTTTATAGTAAAGGTGGTCCACATTGTATCAATTAGAAAGCAAGAAATAATAATTTAATGATAGCCTCTTCTGTGCTAATTCTAGACATCTAAAGAAAGGAAAAGGCAAGTGTGTACAAAACTATTCCAGATATTGATTTTCTTTTTCTTTTTTTCCCACCAAATTAAACACTCAATTAGATACAGGCTCTCTTCGAGAAATGAACAGCTTTAGCTAACTTATGTTATAATTAGTCAGTAATACCATGAGGATTGTTATTAATATCACCACTATCACATGCAATTTGTTTTATACAAACTTGTGATCCAAATCAGTTAATTCTTTGTAAAGCTAACCAAATTACATTTCAGGCTTCATGTTTTCATTTCAATAGTTAATAGTCTTAAACTCTTTGCAATTATACTACATGACAATACATTTGTTAAGCTACATTAAACCTGAATTCTGTATCTAGTTCAATGGTTGCTAAGTGTATAGCTTTAAAAAGTAGCAGAGTTGTAGTTAAATAGGAATATACTCATTTGTACTTACAATATTTTTAAGAAACGTAATAATGATTGTTTTCTGAAAGAAGTTAAAATTTAAAAGTATTAAAAACTTTTACGTTTTGTTTATTTTTAGGACCCAATGAATTGTAGCAACTTAGGGAAAGTAGTATATAACTTTAAATTTTTATTTAAAGTAGAATATTATCTTCCTTTCATAAGAATTATATTACATAGGCTTGGCGCCTGTGGCTCAACAGGCTAAGGTGCCAGCCATGTACACCTGAGCTGACGGGTTCAAATCCAGCCCCGGCCCGTCAACCAAAAATGACAGCTGCAACCAAAAAATGCCGGGTGTTGTGGCGGGCGCCTGTAATCCCAGCTACTTGGGAGGCGGAAGCAAGAGACTCACTTGAGCCCAGGAATTGGAGGTTGCTGTGAGCTGTGATGTCACAGCACTCTATCCAGGCTGACAGCTTGAGGCTCTGTCTCAAAAAAAAAGAATTATGTTACATAACTAACTGCCTATGGTACATACAAGGAAAGATCCTTTTTAAAAGATGTTAATTCTGAAGCCAGAAAAAGAGATTTTTCTTTTTCTTGAAATCTTATGGAATATTTGGGGATGGGGTATTAGGGAAAGGATGCAACTTTGCTAATACCCAATTGATTTTATGACACCACTTTTTTTCCCCTCCCTTGCTAACACACAAACTTCTTCCTACTATTCCTCCTCAAAATCCTGTAAAGATTTCATATTTCATTATGGCTGCTGGAAATGTTTATAATATGATTGATAATGGCTCCTATATGACTTGCCCATATTCACTGCCTTATGCATCATTAAAGTGACATTTCAGTTCTTGAGGGTAAATTATACTTTCTCATTTTCAAATTCTTAGATCTTCTGGCTCAAACATATTTTCTTGTCTCTGTAACAAGAAAATTCTTATATATTCCTTAGAGGTGAGCTTTATTTACTGTGTCAGTACTTTTGTGTGGCCTTTTCTGCCATCTTATCCTCTTCTTTCCTGCCACTTTGCACACAGAAATGAAACAGCAATGAAAAATTAGTTAGTATTCGTAACACATTCATATAATTCAACAAAGAACTGATTAAAAAATGGGCAAAAGACATGGATAGAAATTTTTCCAAGGAAGACATAAATAGGGCCAACAGGTACATTTTTAAATTGTTTGACATCACTAATCACCAGGGAAATGCAAATTAAAACCCAATGAGATATTGCCTCCATCTGTTAGAATGGTAAGAGACAGAGAGATAACAGTGTTGGCAAGGTGTGGAGAAGAGGGAATCCTTGTATATAGTTGATGGGACTATAAATTGGTTCAGTCATTATGGAAAACAGTATGGAGATTTTTCAAAAAGTTAAAAGTAGAACTACCATATGACCCAGAAATTTCTCTATTGGTTATTTACATATCCCAAATAAATGAAATCAGAACTTCATAGA
Organism: Perodicticus potto; assembly: GCA_963574655.1. Taxonomy (NCBI): domain Eukaryota; kingdom Metazoa; phylum Chordata; class Mammalia; order Primates; family Lorisidae; genus Perodicticus; species Perodicticus potto. The sequence continues at coordinate 25,189 of CAUYRH010053322.1, forward strand.
GATACCTGTGTTCCCATGTACTTTGCAGCATTACTTATAATAGCAAAAATGTGACAACAACCTAAATGTCCAATGATAGATTACTAGAGAAAAAATTTTAAGATATATTTGTATAGGTGTGTGTATATGGGTATGTGTTTATTCATATGTACATATAATGAAATACCGTTCGGGTTTAAAAAAGGGAGATACTGCTATTTGCAACAGTATGGATGATATATTCATCTATAATGGATATACCAGAGGATATAATGCTAAGCAAAATAAGCCAGACACAGAAAGAAAAATACTGTACCTCACGTATATGCAGTCTCTAAAAAATTACACATTCAATAAATAGAAATAGAGCTAGAATGGTGGTTAAGAGGAAAAGGAAACGGGGAAAAATAGAACAAAGTTTATAGATTTAGAATTAGATAGGATAAGTCTAGAAATCTAATGTATAGCATGAAAACTATAGTTAATAATATTGTGTTTTACACTGAAAATTTTCTAAATGAGTAGATTTCATTTATTTTTTAAACAAGTAGATTTTAGGTATAAAATTAGTTACTTTACACATATGAAAGTAACTATGGAAGGTGATAGAGGTGTAAATTTGTTGTACCACAGTAAGAATTTCACTAAGTATTAATATATGTGTATTAAAACATCATGCATAGGGCTACACCTGTAGCTCAAAGGAGTAGAGCGCCGACCCTGTATGCCAGAGGTGGCAGGTTCAAACCCAGCCCCGGCCCCCCAAAAACCAAAAACAAAACAAAAAAAAATCATGCATACTTTAAATATTATACAAATTAATTTTAAAAACTTTTTAGGCTCTTATATTTGGAGCTGCTGTAGCATGCTATATTTCTTAATATAGGTACTTATTGAAATTTATAGTAATTATTCCTCTAATGACCTGACCTCCTTGGTATTGACAATAATTATAATTTATAATTATAAAGAGGGCCAATACTTAGCTAGTTCCCAATATATTTTGAGTACCTCATACAGTGCCTGAATGTAATAGGTATTTAAAAATATTTAGTAAATGGTGTTAAATAGGATTTGTTCATAAATATACAATAACTGGAGGGAATAATGCCTGGCTTAAAGGCTACTTTAAAGAGTAAAATAGCCACACCTATCATAGTGTTTGACAGTCAAAAAATGTTATTTTTATAGCTTTTTTCTTTCGTGAGAAAAATTATTCAGATATCTCCATTTAAGGCCAGAGCTCACTATGCTAATCTAGTTGACAGAGATCTCCCCCAAAATGCCATAAACCTATGAAAAATAAAATCACAAGCTTAATTTTTATTTGAAACACACTTAGAGCTTTGAGTCTTGGTAGCTAAAACCAGATGATAGGTACTTCACAGTAAAAGAAAAAAATGCCTCAGATTGATTTTTACACATTACTGTGTATAGTTCTAGCCACCACAATAAGATAAGAAAAAGCAATAAGAGACATTTAAAATTGAGACTGGCCATTTGAAAATACAGTCAGGGAAGAAAAAAGGATAAAAAGAATAAAAAAGAATGAAGATAGCCTACAAGATATAGAAAATTATATTAACAGAGCAAATCTAAGAATTATTCAGGTTCAAAGAGCTGGGCAAGAATAAGGGAATAGAAAGCTTACTCAAAGAAATAATAACAAAAATTTTTCCAACACCTAGAAAAAACATAAATATCTATAAATATTTGTAGGCTACAGATTCAACCTACAGATTCCACTCAGATAACATTGCCCCAAGGCATATAATAATCAAACTCTCAAAGATCATGGACAAAGAGGATTCTAGAAGTGGTAAGAGATAAAACTAATCACCTATCTGTGTTAGAATGACTTTGATGAAAAGTCCAGAAACAATAAATGCTGGATTCAGAAAGAAAGGAACACTTATACATTATTGGTAGGACTGAAAATTAGTATAAAGATAAGGAATTGACCCAAGTATTCATCAATTCATGAGTGAATTAACAAGATGTGGTATACGTATGCAATGGGCTACTACTCAGCCATAAAAAATGATGACTCAATGCCTGTTGCAGTAATTTGGATGAAACTGGAGACCGTTATCCTAAGTGAAGTATCTAAAGAGTGGAAAACAAACTCCATATGTACTCGCTATTGAATTAGAAATAACTGATTGGCACACATCTGCACAGAAGAAAGTAAAATTCGGTTGAAATGAAGACAAGGGAGGAAAGGGGTAAATGAGTGAAAACTTACCTTATGGGTACAATGAACACTGTTTGGGTGATGGGTGATGGGCACACTTATAGCATGACTCAAGCATTACAAAAGCAACCCATGTAGCCAAAAACATGTGTACTACCTTAATATTTTGAAATCAAAAATAAAATAAAATTAAGTACTGTAAAATGTGTATATGTAAAGGACCTCCAATTCATCTGGCAACAGACTTCTCCAGAGAAAGCATATACACCAAGAGTGACTTATTCAAAGTGTTTAAAGAACAAACCTGCCATCTAAGAATATTTTATCCAGCAAAATTATCATTCAAATATGAAGTAAAGGTAAAATATTTCACAAGCAAAAGTTGAAAGAATTGTATACCGCCAGACTTATCTTGCAAGAAAGGCTGAAGGGAGTTCTTTAATCTAAAAGACAAATGACAGTAATGTTAAATAGAAAATTTCTAATGGTATAAAACTCACTGCTAAAATTAAGTACACAGACAAATCTAAAATGCTCTATTATTTGTGGTTCAATTCACTCATAACTCTAGCATAATCCCCAAAGACAAATTTACCCAAAATAATAATAGCTATAGCAATCTGTTAGAGATAGATAATATAATAATTGATTATGGAGACAACTAAAGTTCAAAATGTAGAATGAATGGAGTTAATGTACAGAATTTTATATGTTTTTGCCTTTGCTTATATTCTTTTATCTGTAATCCAAGATAATTTGTCCTCTCTTTAACTTACTATATCTGGCAAATGTTTTGTATAGGCCTCGTGGTAACCACAGTGAAAAAATACATAGATAAGATTCACTAATAATAAAATGAAACTAATTAAAACATGCTACCAAAGCTAATCACTTAGCCACAAATGGGAATATTGAAAAAGGAAGAAAGGAAGAGAGGAGTCTCAAAATGACCAGAAAAGAAGAAATAAAATGGCAATGGTATGTTTTAGCAATAATAATACTAACTTTAAGTGGTCTTAGTTACTCAATTTAAAGCCACAGAGCGACCTAGTAGATAAAGAAACTAGATGCAATTCTACGTTGCCTTTTATAAATTAATTTTACTATTAAAAAGACTGAAAGAAAGTGAAGGGGTAGAAAACGAAATTTCATGCAACAGAATACCCCTCACTAAAAAGAAAGAAAAATAAAAATAGGAGTACCTATACTTATATGAGACAAAACAGACTCAAGGACTCAGAAAATCAAGGCTTGAAAAACAAGAAAAAGACAAACAAACTCACTATATAATGATAAATGGGTCAATTCAGCAAAAGGCTATAACAATTTTAAATATCTATGTACCCAAAATTGGACCTCTCAAATATATAAATTAAACATTAATAGATCTAAATGAAGAGACAGTCTACAATATAGTAATAGTGGGGGGCTTAGACATCCCACTCTCTATTAGATAGATTATTCCTATGAAAATCAAAAAAGAAACAATGTTAAAGTACACAGTAGATCTAAAAGGCCTAACTATAATTTAGCGAACATTTCACCCAACTGCTGCTGCAATCATATTCTTTTTATCAGCACATGTAACAGTCTTCAGAATAGACCATATCTTAGGCCACAAAACAAGTCTGAACAAATTCAAATAATGAAAATCATGTTAAGTACCTTTACTCATCAAAAAAAAAAAAAATAAAAAATAAAATAAAAAATAAGTACCTTTACTCATCACAATGAAATAAAACTAAAAATCAATCACAATAGGAATCTTAAAAAAGATACAACACATGAATTAATCTATATGCTCCTAACAACCAATGGAAACAATGAAAAAATAAAGGATATTTTAAAAGTAGCTTAAACCAAACAAAAATGGTATATAAGATACAATATACCAAAATCTATGAGATATGGCAAAAGTAGTACTAAAAGGAAACTTATAGCAATAAGAAAACTATGTCAAAAAAGGAGAAAGACTTCAAATGAACAATCTAACAATACACTTCAATACACTACGCTTTTTTTGTTCCTAAAAAAACAGGAAAAAACCAACCCCAACATAAATAGAAAAAAATAAAAAAAGATTAGGGAAGAATAAAATAAAATTGAAACTAAAAACATTCAGATCAATATAATAAAAAGTTTGGTCTTTTGAAAAGATAAAATTGACAAACCTTTAACTATACTAACCACAGCAACAAAGAGAACCTTAGAAATATCAGCAATGAAAAAGGAGACATAATAACTGAGACTTCAGAAATATAAAGGCTTAGTAGAGACTATTATGAACAACTATATTTCATCAAATTGAAAAACCTAGAAGAAATGGACAAATTCCTGTACACATACAACCTATGAAAATTGAACCATGAAGAAATGGACAACCTCAACAAACCAATAATAAGTAATGAGATCTAAGTCTTGATAAAATTTTTTTTATCACAGAAATGCCCAGGACCTGATGGATTCATTGCTAAATTCTATGAAATATTAAAGAAGTAATATTAATCTTCAAACTCTTAGAAAAAACAAATTAAATAGGAGGGAAGACTTTAAAATTCACCTGTGAGGGCAGTAGGACCTTGATTCTGTGCAATCTGAACCAGACAAGGACACAACGAAAGAAGAAAACTGCAGGCCATTATCATTGATGAACATACAGGGGTCTGACAATTACGTTTGCAAACCCATCCTAGAAAGGTGCTCTATAACTTATTGCTGAATATCACTACAGTCACCTTTGAAGTCCTCCTCTTGAGATGCTATTCACTGCTGCCAGGGCCCAGTTCACCTTTCAGAGCAATTGTGGAACTCATTTTTCTGGAATGACCATCTGAGCTGACATTGTAAGGCACACAAAAACATGCAATAACAATAATGAACACTACTTATCAAGGCACTGCCGCATGTTGACAAAAACACTGCTATGATGCACTGATATGCCCAGATTATGAAACCTTACCAAGTTGTAAACACATGGTTTCAAGTTCATGAACTTAAATGTGAGACCTTGTACAACACCATCTATGATGGACATTTCAGAAAAAGAGTTTCAGAATTACTCTGAAGGGTGGACTAGGCACTGGAGTCAGTGCATAGCTTCCCAAGGGGAGCACTTCAAAGATGAACATGGTGATAGTCAGTAATGAGGTATGTAGCACTCTTTCTAGGTTGAGTTTGTGAACTTAATTGTCATGCCTTTATATATGCAATAATCCTCAATAAGATATTAGCAAACTGAATTCAGTAATACTTGAGAAAGATCTTACCATGATCAAGGGGGACTTATCCCAGGGATGCAAGAATGGTTGGATATAACACAAATAAATAAACAGGATATACATAGTTAACAAAATCAAGAACAAAAGCCATATGATTATTTCAATACAAGCTCAAAAGATATTTGGTAAAATAAACATCTCATTATGATCCCTTTATGATCAATCCTTCACTAAATGAATAAAGAGGGAATATACCTCAAAATAATAAAGGCCATATATGACAAGCCCATGGCTAACATCTTACTGAATGGGGAAAAATTGAAGGCCTTTCCTCTGAGGATCAAAGCATGACAAAGTTGCTTACTTTCACCACCATAATTCAACATAATACTTGACACCCTGGCCAGAGCAATTCGGCAAGAGAAAGAAATATAGTACATTCAAATTGGAAAGGAAGAAGTTGAATTAGCTTTGTAGATGACACAGTCTAATAACTGTAAAAATCTAAAGAGTCCACCAAAAAGTTGTTACAACTGATAAATGCATTCAGTAAAGTTGCAGGATACAAATTCAATGTACAGGGCAGTGCCTGTGGGTCAAAGGAGTAGGGTGCCGGCCCCATATACCAGAGGTGGTGGGTTCAAACCTGGCCCCAGCCAAAAAGTGAAAACAAAACAAAAAAAAAAAAAAAAAAAAACAAATTCAATGTACAAATACCATTAGCATTTTTACATACACGAAGAGGACATAATTTGAAAAAGAAATCAAAATGTAATCCCATTTAAAATAGCTATTAAAAATATAAAAATCTAAGAATCAATCAACAAAAAAGTGAAATATCTATTTAAAAAAAACACAACTATATAGCTCTAATGAAAAAAGTAGAAAAGAATAACAAAAATAAAAAGATAGTCCATGTCCACAGATTGGAAGAATTAATATCGTTAAAATGACAATACTATTCAAAACAATTTACAAATTCTTTTCAATCCTTACCAAAAAATCAATGGCATTTTTTTCACAGAAATAGAAAAAAATATTCTACAATTTATGGAAGACCTCAAGTAGCCAAAGCAATCCTAACCTAAAAGAGTAAAATCAAGGGCATCATACTGCCTGACTTGAAGTTTTACTATAAAGCTATAGTAACCAAAACAACACGGTATCGGTATAAAAACAGACATAAAGACCAATGAAACAGAATAGGGGACCCAGATATAAATCCATGCATTTACAACCAAGTCGTCTTTGACAAAGATGCCAAGAACACACAATGGGGAAAAGACAGCCTTTTCAATGAACAATGGTGGGAAAACTGTATAACTTTATTCAGAAGACCCCTATATCTCACCGTATAGAAAAATCAAATCAAAATGGACTAAAGATTTACAGTTAAGACATGAAACTATGAGATTGCTGGAAGAAAATTTCAGGGCATCCGTTTAGGCAGTGATTTCTTGAGTGATACCTCAAAAGCACAGGCAGCCAAAGCAAAAATAGGTAACTGGGAATACATTAAGATAACAAGCTTCTGATAGCAAAGGAAACAATCAACAAAGTAAAGAGACAGCCAGGAATTGGGAGAAAATATTTGCAAACTACCCACCTGACAAGAAATTAATCACCAGAGCACAGAAAGACCTCAAACGACTTAATAGCAAAATACCAGGCAGTGCCCGTAGCTCAATCAGCAGGGTGCCAGCCATATACACCAAGGTTGGCAGGTTCAAGCCCAGCTCTGGCCTGCTAACACAACAATGACAACTACAACAACATAAAACAGTCAGGCATGGTGGCGGGAACCTGTAGTCTCAGCTACTTGGGAGGCTAAAGCAAGAGACTCGCTTAAGCCCAAAAGTTTGAGGTTGCTGTGAACTATGATGCCATAGCACTCTAAGCGCTCTACCCAGGGCGACAGCTTGAGACTTTGTCTCAAAAAAAAAGCAAAATACCAAATAATCCGGTTTTAAAATGGGCAAAAGATCTGACTATAAATTTCTCAAAAGGAGACACATAAATGGTCAAGTATATGGAAAAATGCTTACTACCATTAAATAATCAGAAAAATGCAAATACCATAATAAAATATCATCCTACCTCAGTTAAAATGTCTTTTATTACGCAGATAGGTGATAACAGATGCTGGAGAAGAAGGGAAGAATGGAGAATCCTTTTACACTGTTCTTGGGAATGTAAATTAGTACAGCCACTGTAAAGAACAATGTGGAGATTTCTAAAAAATCTAAAAATGGAACTTTTCAACCCATTCAATCCAGCAACTGCCCTGCTGGGTATATATGCAAAACAAAGGAACTCAATATATCATAGTGATACTTGGCATTCCCAATAGCTAAAAGATGCAATTAGTTAAGTGATGAATAGATAAAGGCAATGTGGTATATTCACAAAAGTGAATATTATTCAGCCATGAAAGGAATGAAATCCTGTCATTTGTACCAATATGGATGAAACTACAGGCTTTTAGGTCAGGTGAAATAAGCTCGGCACAGAAAGACAAATACGGCATGTTCACTCACACATGGGAGCTGTAAAAACAGATCTCATAAAGATAGAGAGTATATTGTTGTTGACCAGAGACCAGGAAGGGAAGGGAGAGAGAAATTAAAATGAAAAATATGAAAATAAATGTATTTATTACCATTGACTTATATGCTTAATAAAAGTTAAAAATAGTAAATTATATATCATCTTGTATCTCAATTTAAAAAGTTTCAGTATGCCAAAAACACCCTACTGTTCTAGCTAGATAACTTTTTTTAATGTGGCTTATCCTCTTATCAAAGTTTTATTCTGATAAACTCAAATCTACAGAAAATTAGAACAAAGTGTATAACAAATATCCACATGTCCTTCACAAATATTCAGTGATGGGTAACATTTTGTGAGATTTTATTGTAGTCATTATGTGTATGTGTATATCTGTCCATCCACATATAAATTTTATTTTGGCTGAAACATTTAAAACTCCATTGCAGCCATTATAATGCTTTCCTTCTAAACACTTCAGTAGGTATCACCTAAGAGCAGCTTGAAAGGAGGAGGCATCTTTTGAGGGACTGGTAATATGAAAAGAGAAGAAAGTGAGAACTGTAAACTCAAGGGCCTAAGAAATGAAAGAGAACCCCAATGGAATGAATATAAAATAAAATCCAAGGAAATTTTCTAGAATTAACAGTGGAACCTGTATATTGAAATTGACATAAGGGAAAACTAACAAAAACTAGCAATTCTAAGACATATCCCAGTGAAGCAACTAAAATTTAAAGATAAACAACAAAGCTTCAGAACTCCCAGCCAAAAAGACAGTCCTTTACAAAGCAAAGAGAATTTTGCCATTAGAATTTGCAACATGGATAGCCAAACAACAATGAAGCATTTTTTTTTTTTAAAAAAAAAGGGAAGAGTGTGATTCAAGAATTTCATATTCAGTCAGGCTATCTAGTATGTATCAAAACTATGAAGAAAAAACAATTTTTAAACATGCACAAATTTGGGGTTGGTATGTTATTTATGTGCTTCTTTGTTTTACTTTATTTTTTGAAATGGAGGAAATTTTAAGTGCATTAGATAAAAGGGGAAAACATTAATATTTATTAAGTATTTATTTATTATTTCTTACAAACTAGATGCACACATTTTTGAGTTAGGCCTAATTACCTTTATTTTACAATAAAGAAAGTGCTGTTCAGAGAAATTGACCAATATTTCTCAGTATGTGTCAAAACCAGGATTCAACTTCTATTTACTTTCAACCGAAAACTTTGATTACTCTTACATCTCATGCTCAATGTGGATCTCCATATTCATTTCCTGCTTTATGAGCGCCACTATGGTTTTCTATTGTTGTTTTTAATTAACAGAGAGAAATGATCCTACTTACTTCTCTTATTTAATGCGTTTTTCTCTAACTGGTAGAACTATCCATAATCTTGCTCAGCTGATGTGTAGTTTCACTATTTTTGCAGTAACTTGAGCTCAGAACACGAGAGAGAGCACACTGAGATTTAATTAAAGGTTTGAAAACAATCAGTCTGAAAAATACGATGGTTTTACACACAAATTTTGTCCCTCAGAACTGATCACATCTGATAATAAAGATAAGCACTAAAAATCCTGAAACTTAGTTTTCAAACTATATCTCATTTGCTTTTGAATGGACATAAAATAAGCAACTCTTTTAATATAAGTACTATCCCCAAGAGGAAATTAGCAGAACATACTAGATTACCAATTTTAATAAACTGGTATTAGCATTATCACTTTTGAGCAGAGGACCGGGAGATCATTTGGCACTGTTTCTGAGACTCTAGATTGTCTTATCAGCTTCTGGGACAAACCACTCTCTGGTAGCTCCTGCTCATGTTAATTAGTTTATAGACTACCAGCCATGCGTCCACACAGAAGACAACAGAGCTATTCAGAAATGTTCCTCTTTCTCATGAAAATCAAATATAAGCAAATCTCATTCAGTGTAGTCACTAATGCAGGGAAACATAATGGTGTCTGGCTGCCAGAAGACAAGAGAAATATACCACCTAATTAATTCCCACACACAGTTGAAAGTCTATATAAATCTTTCTGTCTATCTCCAGAGTTTTCAAAGCAGTCTTACCTTACTAATCAAAAAAAAAAAAAAAAACAAAAAACAAAAAAACAAATGGTGGAAAACAAATTCAGAGATGTAGAATTGGAATGTGTCAAAATGTTACAGTTTCGGTCTCTGTTTAGAGTGACACCATAGCAGGACCCAGCATGGTCAGCAGTTTTAGCTGATCTGTCATTTCCACTACCAACCAAATTTGTTAGGACTTTATAACTAAAGCATTTTAATTTTCACCATTCTGAAACTCAACAGAAATTTTCAGGCCATGTATATTTTGAGAAAAAAAAGATTATCTTTGGCTCATAGAAGATCTTAAAATATGGCAATGGAGGTCTTTTGATAACATCAGATCCCTAAAACAAAGAACAGGATTTTAAGTGATTTGGGCAATACACTTAGTCCCTTTTATCTGAATTATACTATTTATAGCATCACTTTCTCCTTTGATTTTTGGTAAGACACCAAACTCACCTTAAGACAGGGGAATTTGAAAGGATTGTGGTACCAACATCACAGTTTTAAGAATAAAAGGATGTAACATAGAGGTAGGTGCCCAGAATAGGGTCTGGCAGTTCATAGCATTTCATTTGTATAAGCTTATTATCTTTGCTTATGACAAAATGGAATGCCATTGCTTAGAGTTATTTTTTAAGTGAAAAACAATAGAGTGAACTCATATTTCAAATTTAATGCATAATCCAAATTTAATGCATAATGTCATCAGTGTGAATCAGATAAAAGATTAAAAACAATACCTGGAGTGCAGTTCTCATTTTGGGTTTCTCTCTCTTGAATTTTAATTCCAATCTAAGATTCTTGTTCAGACAGAAGTTTAGCTGAAAAAAATATTGAAGTAATTAAGGAGAAGCAAATTCCAACAAACTGGACATGAACTTTTAGTCATTCCTTTAATAAAACCATTAATTTTATTTATCAAAAAAGTAGTAGCATTACTAAAATTACTTAAGATAGTTTTCTTCCTGTGAAATAACAAGCAAGAATTAGTGAATAGTTAACAAAAGGAATCACTTATAAAAGCAAATGCCATTAAAAGGAGCCATAATTTCCCAGGATATAAATTTCTGTAGTACTTCAAAGAATTTATATTAACTCTTTCACCTCATTATAGTACAGCTATACTTGGAAAAGTACCAAATTAGTAGATGGTACCCTGCCCAATCACGGTGTGTGTGCCTTGCCGAGGTATATGCAATAACTGTTATAGGCTCTGAAAGAGCTTAATTCAGGGTTCCTAGACAGAATAATTTACAGGATGGTTTTAACCCACTGTCATTTTCTTACTAGGTATAGAAAGGAGGATGTATTATTGTTCTGGGGTCTCAGAACAGAAGGAAGGTGAAGACAACCTTCTGAAGATGACCCTTCTAGAATCAGCTGCTACTGGTTAAACTTTACCTCAGAGTAGCAGAAGGTAAATTTAATGACTTTTTGGTAGAAAATCAGGCTAATAATCTGCCATGAGTCACCCCATTATCAATGCAAAATCAACCAGGGTTGATTCTATTTTCAGATCGCAAAAGAGCCAACCATGAGCAAACTTCCATTTTCTATGACTGTACCTGCGACTTCAAAGAGGAAACAAGAGCAAGTCAAGGAATATAAACTCGAGACCTTATTTTGCCTCAGTTTATTTGAGTATTTTCAACCAAAGGATTAATGTGTAAAAACATTATTGGTTATTAGTGATTCTTTCCTTCTAATTAGATGGCATTTTGTATTGGGTAGAATGATGAAGGAGAATGTAACAGGAACTGTCTTAATTCTTTGTAATCCAGAAGATATTAAAATAAGCACCTAAAAGGTAAGAATAAAAATAGTAATGAATTGAGTGCTTTGCCCATAGACTACCAAGAAAGTGACAATGATGACTTAACTTTAAGCCAGGTAGTTGTGTTGATAGCCTACACCTATAGTCATAGATGAATGGTGTAAATCTTATAGAGATTAGAAATGTAAACTTTTGAAACAAAACCTCTTGAAGGAGGATGGGGAGAAGGGATGGATAAATTCCCTCCAAAAAGAACACTACATGGGTATACTGCGTACTTTCTAGGTGAATGACACACCTATCACTCTGATTTTAACCTTACATAAGCAAACTATGTAACCAAAACGTGTGTGGCCCATAATAATATGAAATTAAAAAAAAGATCTTTTCAAAACATTTATGGACCAGATCAACTCTTTCCCAATCATAAAGATGGAAATATATCAAATATATCAAATTAGATAAAGATAGAAATACATCAAAATAAGTAGAGTATGATCAGGTTAGGAAACAGAAAAGGAAGTTTCATACAGACATTTTATTTTTAAAAATGCATTTAATATCTTCCTAAAACACGTGTACCTTGTCTTCATATTTTAAAGAAAATAGTGGGGACTATCTTTGTTAAATTGTCAGCTTACTCTGTAGACTGCTTCTATGCAACATTATATGAAACTTTTTAAAAGAGAATTTCATATTTAAATTAAACCTACAAATACAGTTCATGAAATTATAGTGCTGGTGGAATTTTATCATTTCCCTTTTAGAAATGTAAATGAGCTATAAGGAGTTCTCACAAGAGCATCGAGGAGATATTTAAACATTAAATAACTCATTTTGAATCTGGTCTCTGGTTTAGCACTTTGACTCACCCTGACAGTTCAGAAGGTGGATTTTTTTAATTTCCCTGGCCTTCTGTTTCCTTATTTTTCTTTATTTGGTCTGGTAATATTTTAGTGAAGATTTATTTTCTGATCCTGATCCTTATTTTTGCTTTGCAATATTTGAAAAAGTGACTAGAGGAACTTTAATGCTCTCTTGTTCATCAGTGTGAATCAGATAAAAGATTATAAACCTTAAATACCTGGAATACAGTTCTCAACTCGGTCTTCTCTCTGTTGAATTTTAATTCTATGTTAAGATTCTTGTTCAGGCAGAAGGTAAATAAATAAAGAAGCTCATAAATTTCACTGATATCAGTAGTCAGTGTCACTGGGGATGCAGTACTTTTAAGCCAAATTATTATCAGTGTTTCGTGTGATTGCATTAGGGAATCAGGGCCCCTGTAATTCCTTTTCCAAGATCAGCACCATCTATTTACCACTCAAAGGCTTTGAACGTTAATAGGCGAAGCAAGCAGGAAGGTCGGCGAGTAGTCTCAGTAGCCCCTTGGCTGCTAAGGATGTGATATGGCACAATTGCCTTCTCAGACCTTTGAAACATTTTATCCAGGGGCACTGTTTTCTACCTCCTCAATTGTTTTGTCTTCTATTTTGGAAGGCAAAACAACGGACATTAGGATCAAGATGTAGGTCATGGACTGTGGAAACTCATGTGTCCTTTGAGCTGTCAGTGCCAAAGTGTGGAAGAATTTGTGAAGTGACTGCACTTATGCTGTACCTGGCAGGGGAGGAAAGGAGTGAGATCCTAATACCTGTCAAGGAAATTACAAGTGCAAACAATTATTGGGGTTAGGAGCATGACGGAGAAATGATTATGCACATTTTTATTCAAATTTAATGATACCCTCAGGTTTCTGGATCCTTGTCAGATCCATAGCCTATGGTAAAAACTGAGGTACCTGGCTTTTAAGAGTTAAGACATTCTTATTTTAAGCTTGTTGATTGACTCATGGAAAAAGAATGCAAAACAAAGAATATGGGTTTCTTAGAGGCATCTTTGTAATGCAAATGTTCTGACTGGGGCAGACCAGCAAATGGCCCAGGTGCTAAGAGCAGGTGCAGCATGCTTTATTCAGCTCACAGCAGCTGGCTGGTGAACTACATGGAAAGTCCACCCTCATCCAGTTCCTGGTTGCTGGCAAGCTGAGCTACATGGCAGGTCCACAGTCCACAATCTGCAATCTGCACAGGTGAAAGGTCCTATACACCTTTATACCCAGGGGGAACAACAGAGGCAAGGTACCAGCCAGCAGTCACAGAAGCATGACATCACTGTGCACAGTTACAGCTATCTTGGGAAACAGCAATTTCTGCAGCACTGTGGGTGAGAAAGCCCAGTTTTATGTGGCCCTATGGTAGCTCATAAATTTTACTACAAAAGCTTAATTTTTAAAAGAGCACTATTTCATGCTTATAGCCTTTATTCCAGTTTGTGCTATCAAAATTTTGTTTTTATATACGAGATTGAATTAGTCAAAAAGCTTACAAATATTTATTGTTTCTTCTCAGATATTGCAGATATAGATATGAATAAAAGAAGCATGACACTCTTTTTTCAGGGAACTTATAATTTAGAAAGGACTGAACTTATACACCAATGATACATGTGTGATAGAGCCAGGATGTCATGGATTAGACAGTTGCAGAAATAATTGTGTTTAGGGAGAAAGTATCAGGGAAATGTTCTCTAAAGAAGTGGCTTTTAAAAAACGAGGATTAAAACTGGGTGAGGTGGTGTGTGCCTGTAGACTCCAATATATGGGGAGGCTGAGGTGAGAGGATCACTTGAGCCTAGAAGTTTGAGGCCAGACTGGGCCACATAGCAAGACCTTGTCTCTTGGGGAAAAAAGTGAAGTTTAAAATATCAGTTATACAAAAAAAAAAAAAAAGTTATGAAGTATATCTCAATCATAGGAAATATCATGTACAAAGGCCCCCAGATAGAAAGGAACTTGTCACATGGAAAAAAAATAAAACAAATCAGTTGGGAATAAGGCATAATAAGGGATGCAGAGACTGCCTGTATAGAAAGCTAGAGATAAGAGCGGAGGTCAGTTTGTTTAGGACTCTGTATACCAGGGGTCCTCAAACTATGGCCCTCGGGCCACATGCGGACATGAGGACGTTTATCTGGCCGCTGGGTGTTTTTGCCACTGCTGCCTGTCTTGCTTAGCAGCGACTCAACCTGGGGCCGCAGTGCACAGGTGTGGAATGTGCGCCCCACTCTCCTCCTTCTCTCTGTCTCTTGACTCCTCTGAGACTGAGACTCCTGATCAGAGGAGTCATGAGCTTGCCTGTGCAGAGCCTGCTGCTGTCTGAGGACCGAGGTAAGAACAAGTTAGGATTTATATTTTTTCGAAGTTAGGAATTCTATTTTTTTTTTTAATTTTGCAGTTAGTTGGGCCTTTTTTGTGGTTAAGGGGTGCCTTTTTTTTCTGAAGTTAGGAGGTCTTTTTTTTCATTTTAAATATTGTATTTGTATTTGTATTTGTTCCTCTTTTTTTTTGCAGTTTTTGCCTGGGGCTGGGTTTGAACCCACCACCTCTGGTATATGGGGCCAGAGCCCTATTCCTTTGAGCCACAGGCACTGCCCCCATTTTGTTTTTTTACTTCAAAATAAGATATGTGCAGTGTGCATAGGAATTTGTTCATAGTTTTCTTTTTAAACTATAGTCCGGCCCTCAAACGGTCTGAGGAACAGTGAACTGGCCCCCTGTTTAAAAAGTATGAGAACCCCTGCTGTCGACTTTGCTAAGGAGCTGAGCTTGATTCTAAGATGATAGTTAACCTCTCAGAGATTTAAGCATGTATATTTTAAGACCACCTTTATGTGCTATCAGATCTGAGCACCCACTGGGAACCAGTCCTTGTGCTAGTGGTTTGAGTACCAGGTAAAGTTTGAGATGGTCCCTAATCTTCAAGGCGCTCACTACCTTAAAAGGGAAACAGTTAAGAAAATCTCTCATTACAATGAAAAGATTTAACCATTTAGGTTTGAAAAGAGGCATAAACCAAGAGTTATAGGGTATCACAGAAGCAACCCAGAAAAAGGTCTTTAACTCAACCCTTAGGTCAGTGTCAAGGGTGTTCCTAAAAATAAATAGTATTTAACTCAGGTCTGAAAGAACTTGCAGGAGTTAGCTAAATGTTCCAAGGGTCAGGAGAACCTTCCAGATAAAGGGAAAAACCTGCATAGATAGCTGTTTGACCACTGAAAGAACTGCCTATAGCTAGAGAAAAGGGTCTGGGTATGAGTGAGGCGAGAAGTGTGGCTGGAAATGTTTATGTAGCATACATTTGTCTTGTTACAGAATGAGGGGGGTTACAGAATTTGTGTGTTGTATACCTACCACTTTTAGTGAATGTTCACCAAAGAAGATTTCAAAGTTTGGCTTTTCACAGAAAAAGGACTATTAAGTGGTCCAGTTCTCAGGAATACAAATTACTGTCTTAACCATGTCTGTCACTTTTCAAAAGTCTACAGAATTTATACCTATTCAACAAAATGTTAATTTATGCTTCAGGAAAAAGAACAGAGGAATATATATCTTAAGGAGCTCTCTTTTTCATTTTGGATCTGGTTTCGCATTAACCTAAAAAATGAAATAAATTTTCAAAAAAGACATCAAATTCTCAACAGAGAGGAAGGAAAGGTTCCTATTTATCATGTTCCTGCAATAGCAGCTGAGTGATGTATTGTGATTACAACTTTTTTTTTTAATTGGCAGGCTTTTGCGATGCTATGGGAATTGGTGACAAGATGATGGATCAGTTTCTCCATATTGGCTGGTTGATCCAACAAATCTAAAGTAGATATTGGCATTTGTCATTCAGCACTGGAGCCCTACAGACTCCTCTGTTGATTAGTCAAACATTTCACCTCCCTTTAATTAATGTTTTAGGAGCAGAGCTTCACAGAGATGCTCAAGGGAGCAAAGTTTTATAATAAAATTGAAAAGAAGAGTTACATAGTACCATTTAAAAAAGAAGTGAGAATAGGGAAAAGGGAAGAAATCAATGACAATGTTTGAACAGCTTAACCCTGATGACCCTTGTATGTTAATAGATTATTTATGCAACAATTTGTCAGTGAGGAGAAATTAGTATGATTAGCATTTTCTGTTTATTGAGTGCTCATCACAAATTGGGAAAATGTTTGCATGTATTTTTTTTTATTACCTTGAAAAATCATTGACAAGAAAGGGCAGAACAAGAATTCATCCTCTCAGATAAACTCAAAAGAATTTTATCCTAAAGAAAAAAAGTATAAATGAACAAAACTATATTTCTCACTGTGTTGTGAAGAAAAGGGAAACTATTTTATTCCCAGAAAAAAGCCTTTTAAAATAGGTGGTTAGAAAGAAGCTTTGAAGTTTGACACAAGTCTAATCTCATTTTTTAGTTAATAGCCAAGGATTTTCAAAGCATCCTTATGATGCTGGCAGAATTTTTCACTTCTTCTGTGCCTGCCCCTCACCCTAATCATTTCAAAGTTTCCTTCACCATACAATTTCAATTATGCCATGTTTTGGAAGAGAGCTGTAAGGTAACCCTGTAATAAAGACAGTGAAATACAGATGTTTAGAGGACAGGCAGGAAGTGTTTACATTTCTGCTTTAAGAAACTTCAAAATTTACAGATATAGGTTAGGTATTATTTAAGAGAAATGAATGTTGGGCTTTAAGTCTTATGAATAACAAATCCACAAAGATCTTTGTTGTATTTAGAACCAGAGGAAAAGGGAGCAAATGCAGGATCCCAGACCTGGGATGGATTTCTATTTGTCCTATCTTGGTTCTTAACAAACTGGACAAAATGTAAACTATGGAGAAACACGGATTTTGATTTGAATTTCAGGTGCCTTAATCTCCAATAAGCAACCATGGGCATGATTTAGAAAAGTGAAGCACCCTAGGATATTGTAAGATTTAAAAAAAAAAAAAGTCTCTCTCTCTCTTCCTCACCCCGGCCCCCGGGGCCCCGGCCCCGGGCCCCCCGGGCCCCGGGGGGGGGCCCCGGCGCGCGCCCCCGGCGCGCC
>CAUYRH010053323.1:0-18248 GCA_963574655.1 Perodicticus potto
AAGAGGCCCATATTAAGGGTGGTCTCAGGTAATGATAATGACTGATTCCTATACCAGTAGGTGACTCCAAATAGAGGCAATACTAAAATTCTTGGTAACAAAATTCTGCCTTTGCCCATGAAACTGTTATTTGAATTAAAAAAAATTTTTTTTTTTTGAGATAGAGTCTATGTCACCCTCAGTAGAGTGTCATGGCGTCACAGCTCACAGCAATCTCCAACTCTTGGGCTCAAGTGATTCTCTTGCCTCAGCCCCCCAAGTAGCTGGAACTATAGATTCCTGCCACAACGCCTGGCTATTTTCTTTGTTGTAGTTGTCATTGTTGTTTTTTTTTAGCAGGCCCAGGCCAGGTTCGTACCCACTAGCCCTGTGTATGTGGTCGGTGCCCTAGCCGCTGAGCTACAGGTGCCCAGCCTGAATTAAATTCTTTTCTTTCCTTTTTTTTTTTTTTTTGTAGAGACAGAGTCTCATATTTTTGCCCTCGGTGGAGTGCCGTGGCATCACACAGGTCACAGCAACCTCCAACTCCTGGCCTTGGGCAATTCTTTGGCCTCAGTCTCTCAAGTAGCTGGGACCACAGGCGTCTACCACAATGCCCAGCTATTTTTTTGTTGTTGCAGTTTTGCTGGGGCTGGGTTTGAACCCGCCACCCTCGGCATATGGGGCCGGTGCCCTACTTGCTCAGCCACAGGCGCTGCACAAATTCTTTCCTTTTTTTTGTTGGGGATTCATTGAGGGTATGAATTAAATTCTTAAAAAAAAAAAAGTACAGCCTAGAATTTTGTTGTGAACAGGCTTTGCTTGTGCCCTAACACATACTGAGTGGCACTTTTGAGCAACCTTTGTTGGAATGCCCACCACCTGCTGGCATAACTGCCCACACCTGCTTGCCTAGTCAGTTGCCACCTGGCTCAGCCCCTTGGGGCCAAGATCACTGTCCCCTCTCTGGGGAGTAGGGGTTAAGGGATTCACACCAGAAAAGGCATTTTCTATGCTTCCTCGGATTCTCATCTTCACTTGTTTGCCATTTTCTGGCTCTGGCTATGGAGTGAAGCTTTCCTACCAGGCATGGTGTGACCTGACCCCAGGCCATGGCCTAACCCACAGCCACAACCAGCAGGACAGAGGTCAGCTGGGCTGAGATCTATGGGAGGGGAAGGGCTCTATCCCAGACGACCAGATGCCAGAGGTTGGTTGTGCCCTGGGCCCAGACTTCTAGACACACTAAGGTCCTTATTCAGTTCTCAGTCTAGGGAATGAAACAGGTTCCCATTACTCAAGAGGGATTTCAGACCAGAAGGAGGGAAGACCTGCCCAACAACCAGGGAGGGAACTTCCAGGCAGCAGTTGGGGGAGGACAGTCAGGGTCAGCACGCCAGGGTAACTGGGGCACAAGGCTCTCTCCTGGGGCCTCGCGGGGGCAACCCAGGGCTTGTTCCTATGACCTGTGATTTCCTGGCCTAGCCCACTGTGCCCTGGTGGCTATGTAGGGAATTCCCCAGAATTTCCCAACTTCCTCATCTATAAAATGGGGACAGTAGTAAGTACTTTATGAGGTGAATATGATCATTAAGTGAGAGATGAACACCCCAGGCTCAGCACAGCAAGAACTCAGAAACTGGGTTCCTCTAACGATTCTGATGCTGATGGTAGCTGTGCAGGCTTCCAGATGATGGTTGTACAGGAGGAGGTGCCCAGGAAGGAGAAGCCAGTCTGGACACAGGGGAAGAAGGAAATGTGCTGATCTTGGAGTATCCTTTCCCGCCCTCAGCCTATCCTCTCCAAAGAGCATGGACAGCCAGGGGTGCCTGGCTCACATCAGTTTGGCGCAGCTGCGAGTATGCTGGGAATGCACCTAGGAAAGCCAAAGCAGTCTGAACACGTGCTCTTCCCTGGATGTCAACAGATAAAGCACCCTACAGGCAGACTGAAGCCAAACTACTGGTGTGGAAGCATCTGCAATTAATTACCCAGGCCAGTGGATGTTTCCGGAACCACCTGACATTGACAGCAAATAGAGAGGACAGACTGCTGGGCCAAGCCTAATCAATCAGGACTCACCTCACTTTGCCCAGCTGGTGGCCTGCCCTGCCCCCTGGTCCCCGGGTCCCTGACACGTGTGGTGGTGACTTGACATGCCTATTCTCACTTAATCCTCACCACACACCATCAGGCAGTTACTGGTATTATCCCCATTTTTATAGAGAAGGCAACAGGCTCACAGAGGTCAAGTAACGGTTCTTTAATGTGCAGAAAAGAAGGTGTGAAACTGGCTAGGAGGCTGGGCAGGAGATGCAGAGAATAAATTTATGCTCTAAATTCTGCCTAACATCAAAATGGGCCTCCCCAAGCCTTCTGGAGAAGCCCGGAACTTCCCTATTCTCAGACGGCTGCAGAGTGCCAATAAGTGCTGGTAGACACTCGGCCCTAAAGAGACACTGGAGAAGGACTGGCCCACCACAATATCCAGTCCCCACAGAGCACCAGTCACAGTTGCAGCTGCCAGGAGGGACAGTTCCAATGTCAAGGGAGGTGACAGCTATGATCTTTGCCCTAGGCCTGATCTACACGGGCTCAGGCATAAGCTGCCAAGTCTGGGAGTGGACCGCTAATAACATAAGCTGCCTAGACTGGGCAGGCTGGTCAGGGAGAATGCCAGGACACAAGACCCTTCTGTACTAAGACATAACTTGGAGGGTTTCCCAGGGTACATAAAAAAGTACTTGGCTGAACTCTGTAGCTGGCGGCAAGATCCCTGGCCATGTGGTTACCTCCTAACAAGAGCAGCCAGTGGTCTCTCTGCCTGGTAAGATAAGCAGGCTACAAAGCCTGGAGAGGACTCGTCTCTGACTTGGCCCTGGCAGGAGAGCCTCTCCAGAGGCTGGTAATAGCAACTGCTTCCTAAGCATCTACTCTGTGCCAGGCACTTGACTGGCCCCTAGAAAAACTCTTCCAAAAGGTTCAAGAGGTCAAGAGCATGGCTTACCCTTGTCTTTAAGACTAGTTAAAAGGCTGGAGATCTCCCTGATCAGATCTGCTGTGGGACTCAATTGGGATCGATATTAACATAATCCACGGCCAGTTTTTATAGAGTGCTTGCAGGGTGCCAGGCCCCTGCCAAATGCCTTCCATGGATCACTTCAATACATCATCCCAACACTACAACTGAGGTAGATGAGTTATTATTGTCGGTCACAGATAAGAAAACTAAGGCCCAGAGACATTACAATTCTGGTCCAAGGTCACGCTGAATGCGAGTGGCAATATGAACCCAAGCATTGTGGCTCCCAGAGCCAAGGTCAAGCACAAGTCCTTAGCCCCTCAAATAAACTGACAGTATTTTTGGAACATTTCAATGACTCATCAGACAAGAGAATAGAATACAGAATAGAGATAGGGTAGAAAAGAATCCCAGGACTGGTAGGTCCCTTACCTGCAAAGCAGCCTCCCCGTTTTCCCCTGCCCTGACAGCCCCCGAGCCTGGGCTGCCTGGCTCACCTCACCACGGGCTCTGGAATGGCCTCTGCCCCTGCAGGCACCTGTACACCTTTCTCCCATTCCTGTCGCCATGGGTCTGCCAAGATGTAGTAGTCATCTGGGCTGAGCTGGTATGAGTCGGGGATCTTCATGGCAGTGATCAAGTCTGTCCGGAAAACCTATCAGGAGAGAGAAAGGAGAAAATGGCTTCAGACTGCCTCACAGACCAGGGGAAGAGGAAAATAAATGCAACTCAAGTGGGCTACCCGCCTACTCACTCATAAATAAGAAGACAAGATAAAGTGATAACTGTAATAAGCAACACACTTTGGAACCCAGCAAATGCTCTGCACACGTAGATGTCTCACAAATGTGTGAAGTGAATTCACATTGTTCTGACTTAGTAAAGGACGGAGTTTGAGTGACAGCTGAGAGTGGAACTCAGAGAGAAGGAGAAAGACTTGCAGAGAAGAGAACAAAAAAAAAAAGCAAAAACTTAGAGGCTAGGAAGGCTTCTGTGAAAGCAAAACTGCCATTATATGACTATTCAGGGAATTTCCACTGGAGGCTTACAATCATCTTATCTATTTGCACCCACAGGCATAAGTAAAGGTATAAACCTAGGGCAACAACCCCAGGAAAACAAAAGGTCAGAACCTCACACAAACAGCCAAGGGATGCTGGGGTTGGAGTAGCCTCGAGTGGCTTGGCCTGAGTCAGGACCTCCATGGTCCCTCAAAAACAAGGATACTACGCCTTCTACCTGGGAAGGAGCTCTACTTTTTTTTTTTTTTTGAGACAGTCTCACTCTGTTGTCCTAAGTAGAGTGCCTTGGTGTCATAGCTCACAGCAACCTCAAACTCCTGGGCTCAAGCAATTCTCCTGCCTCAGTCTCCCAGTAGCTGGGACTACAGACATGCGCCAAAATTAGTTTTTCTATTTTTTTTTATTGAGACAGAGTCTCATTGTGTCGCCCTCGGTAGAGTGCCGTGGCGTCACAGCTCACAACCACCTCAAATTCTTGGGCTTTAAGCGATTCTCTTGTCTTAGCCTCCCAGGTAGCTGTGACTATAGGCACTCGCCACAGTGCTGGCTATTTTTTATTTTTTGCAGTTTTTGGCCGGGGCTGGGTTTGAACTCGCCACCTACCACCAGCTTTTTTTTGTTGCACTTGTCATTTTTGTTTAGCTGGCCCTGTATGGGTTTGAACTTGCCAGCCTCAGTGTATGTGGCCAGAGCCTTAACCACTGAGCTATGGGCGCTGAGCCAGTTTTTCGATTTTTAGTAGAGATGTAATCTTTCTCTTGCTCAGGCTCATCTCAAACTCCAGAGCTTATGCGATCCACCACCTTGGCCTCCCAGAGGGCTAAGATTACAGGCATGAGCCACTGCACAGGCCCAGGGAGCTCTACATTAACACTCTGTGTGTGATGAAATAGGAAGGACAGGCTTGTCTTCCTTCTTAATCAAGCCCATCCAAATCTCTCAAAGCCAGGTCATGAGTGGTCACACCCCAATGATTTTGGTTTTCTTCTGAGCACCTGCTTACTCAGGTGCAAACTGCCCTTCCTCAAGTTCTGTCTACTCCCCCCATCTCCATGCCACAGCACTCTAAACTATGCCCCAGCCAGCAATGGCAATGTCTCCTCCCCAGCTGTCTAATCTCACTGTGACAAAGCACTGCTGTGGAATGTGATGGCACCTCTAGACACCATGTGACTCACTCAGGTACCAATTTTCCCAGGAATAATCTCTTGAAAATCCTGAATTAAAAAGCTTACATCATGGAGACTAAAGAAACCACTACAAGAAGTACTTCAGACCTCAGAACAAACTCCAAACCTATCCCACCCAGGAGAATTCAGCATGCAGCGCTGTGCCTGGGCCAAGTCAGCTCACTTACAAACCCATTCAGTGGTAACCTCTGCCTGCTGGGGGCCTGATCACTAACTCTGTGTGCCTCATTTGAATTTAGGTCTATAACCACAAGGAAAACACATTTGAAATGGGTGCAGTGAGAGCCCGGGAAGCAGCATCTTGCAGACTCTAATTAACATCTGCATCTAGCTAGAGATGGCTCTGGCTTAAAAAAGGTCAAGTTTTTTGAAGACTCTATTTGCCGATATAATTTAATTGTTAGGACTAACACCCTAACATTTAATTAGGGTGCCAGTGTGAAAAAATTAAAATCAGATTATAATTAAATGCTAATTAAACAGAAGATGGAATGTGGCTAAGATTTCACAGCCCTGATAATTTGCATATCTTATTAGCAAGTAGTAACAAAGCTAATGCAAGAACGTACATTCAGGCACTGGGTGGTTTTTGGGCAGGCCCTTCAGCAGCCCCCCTTTTTGGCTCTGCTCCCAGCAGAGGCTTTGGGAGACTCTACCATGGCCAACAGGGCTGGGCCTATGTTATATCTCTATGGGTCCTAGTGGGTGAACTGACCCCAAAATGATTCAGGACTGCCTCAAAGTTCTCCCAATCCAAGCAAGCCAAGTGGCGCAATGTCCCAAGCTCTGTTACTCTAATGCCTTGGGGAATCGGCCACCTGGGACAGGTCATCATCTTGCCCCAGAAATCAAACCTACAAGAGATCAGTGTCATTGGGTGCCCTCTAAGGACCCATGAAGGGAGCTGCGATGTGTCTCCTACTTGGGGATTCCAGCCTAATCAACAACTCGGGCAGTGCTAACTGTCCCTCTGAGCCACTCACCATCCCAGTCTTCCTTCCTAGCATTTACACTTCTGCAAAGTATCTAGTTGACTCATGTTGCTTTTTTCTCTCCCTAGCCACACTTGTCCTGCTGCGGGCTATATTCTCAGTGCCTGGCACTGAATACAAGAGACTCCCTGGGGAATTATCTGTTGAATCTGAAGTCTATCGCTGGCTCCTGGAAGTTTTCTGAACCCCCGTGAACAGAGTGAGATACCTCTTAGATACAACCAGAATCTAAATCTCCAACCACAGGGACCTCTGAGCATCAGGCAGCCTCCATACTAACAGGCTTGAAGCCTAAGAACATAGTCCCTGCTATGTTGAAATGCCATACCAGCTGGGGAGAACGGCCTTGACCTAGGTAGGACCAGGCTTGGCACTCAGAGCTCAGAGCAGGAAGTGGTCCTGGGCTTTACCTGAGAGGTCCTTCCCATTGCAGTCAGGGAAGATGGAAGAGTGTTCTGGTTCCAAGAGAGTTCCAAGTTTCATCCTGAGTTAGAGTTAGGGCACTCAGCGAGCAGATAGCAGACTGGACACTAATGGCCCTTTCAGGAGGACTCATGGAAGCACAAAGAGGGCAGCACTGTCATGTGGTATCAGGAAACACGCACAGTGCACTGCACACTAACAGTCTCAGGGCTTCTCCTAAGTTAGTATATTATAATTAGTCTATATTATTAGCCCCTATGCCAACTCTGTGAGATAGGTACTACCAGCTTCCCTATGTTACAGTTGAGAAGCCTGGAATTTGGGTTAAATAACCTACCTGAGGTCTCCATGTTGGAAGTGACAAAGGAACCCAGGCCAAGATGACTCTCAAGCCACCCCGCACTTCCCGCAGCCTTCCTGCTCCTTTGGACCATTTGCTCACTGCCCAATGCCCTGGAGTTAACATGGAGTCAAATCAGGTGACTTCCCTAAGAGTTAGAATATGCAAATCTGACCGTGGCCTTTGCAAGTTCCACACCCGCCAGTGGCTCTCTCCCCTGTCCTCCCACTATACTCATGCTGAAATGCAGAGCCAGTGAGGCCCTGTGACCATACGGCTGCACTTGCAGTGTCCCAAGTACTTCTTACCATTTTGCACCCTGTCTGGAACATTCCTCCCTTACCTACATGAGGCTGGCACACTTTATCCTCCAGGTCTCAGTCCACCCCACATCTGCTCTGAGAAGCCTTCCTTCATCCTAGGTTGAGCTCTGGCCTTTATCTGAACATCCACAGCCTCTGTATCAGAATCTCCCAGTCTCTTGCCATGGCTTCTTCACTAGAAGGTGAGCTCCATGAGGTTTGTTAAGGCCGCTGGGTTGGAGGCCAGCAAGGCAAGCAGGGCCTGGCACATGCTAGGTGCTAACAAATGTTGAATGACTAAAGACCCTTCTATGGACCAACTACCACCTTCCTTGGTTGCTGTCCAAAGCTACAGCCGGGCAGCAGTATACTATATACTATCCAAAGGAGCCTCTGTACATTTATATACAAACTGTCCATAAATATGGCAGCCTGATTATAACCTAAACTTCTTTTTGTTTCAAATTGCCAGGGGTTAGGCTTGAAAAAGGCCTAATTATTCTTCTAAATAGTGCCCTTAAAATGATTTATGAAAACTAAATAAAGAATTAAATGGACACTGATGAACAAAAAGGCTTTCTGTGGCAAGAAAGTTGGAAGCTGGAAAACAAGCAATTTTCTTACAATGTGAATGTTTACTACTTTTTTCTCTTTTGGCAGAAATTGACAAATTGTCTTTAAAGGGCTGCTGCCTAGCAACCAAGTTCCGCTGAGCTGCTTGGGAGATGTTAATTGTAGCTTCTTCAAATAGTATGAAGAACGTTTAGAGGCCTCAAACTCTAATTTAATAACCAATCTCAGCATTAGGGGTGCCAACGTAGCCCTGGAGGGGGCTAAAGACCCTGTTCTTCCAGCTATAAGGACAATGTTCCAGAAACATCACATGGCCTTGCCCAACCATTCATTTTTGGCCGGGGCCGGGTTTGAACCCGCCACCTCCAGTATATGGGGCCGGCACCCTACTCCTTTGAGCCACAGGCACTGCCCCCCAACCATTCATTTTTGAGACTGAAGATCATAATCATTCAAAAAGTCTACCCCTCTACACCTAATTCTCAGGAAGAATTAAAAACAGGCTCTGCATGAAAGTATCAGTGGAGTCTGGTGACCCCCCCCCCACCCAAAGCAAATATGACAACAGGCAACTTCTAACATGCAGTGACTACACAGCCAGTAGACACCACACTAAGAGTTTTAATATATGATCACAAGGTTTGTAGATGCTACTTGAACGTTTCATCCTGGGACCTCGGTTTTCTTTCTTTCTTTCTTCTTCTTTTTTTTTTTTTGAGACAGAGCCTCAAGCTGTTGCCCTGGGTAGAGTGCCGTGGCATCACGGCTCACGCAACCTCCAACTCCTGGGCTCAAGCGAGTCTCCTGCCTCAGCCTCCCAGGTAGCTGGGACTACAGGTGGCTGCCACAACGCCTGGCTATTTTTTGTTTGCAGCAGTCATTGTTGTTTGGCAGACCTGGGCTGGATTCGAACCTGCCACCTCAGGTTTATGTGGCTGGCACCTTAGCCGCTTGAGCCACAGGCGCCAAGTCTTTTTTTTTTTTTTTTTAATAGAGTTTTATTTATTTGTTTATTTATTTATTTATTTTGTAGAGACAGAGTCTCACTTTATCGCCCTTGGTAGAGTGCCTTGGCGTCACACAGCTCACAGCAACCTCCAACTCCTGGGCTTAGGCAATTCTCTTGCCTCAGCCTCCCGAGTAGCTGGGACTACAGGCACCTGCCACAACGCCCGGCTATTTTTCTGTTTTGCAGTTCAGCCGAGGCTGGGCTTGAACCCACCACCTCCGGCATATGGGGCCGGCGCCCTACTTGATGAACCACAGGCGCCGCCCTATTTATTTATTTTTGAGATGGAGTCTCATTTTGTTACCCTTGGTAGAGGGCTGTGGCATCATAGCTCAAAGCAACTTCAAGCTCTTAGGCACAAGTGATCCTCTTGCCTCAGCCTCCAGAGGAGCTAGGACTACAGGTACCTACTATAATACCTGGCTATTTTTAGAAACAGGGTCTTGCTCTTGCTCAGGCTGGTCTCAAACTTACGAGCTCAAGCAATTCACCTGTCTAGGCCACCCAGAGTGCTAGGATTATAGGTGTGAGCCACTGTGCCGGTGGTTTTCTGCTTTGTTTTCTCAAGGGGTGAATTACTATATCATAGATTTTAGACTAAGAGGCACCAAGTGGAATTTTAGTTACTTAAGGAAAAGCTCCAACAGTTATCACACAATTACAAAATAGAATTATTTCCGTAATTATTTGTTTAATGTCCATCTCCTCTAATAGTCAAACTGCAAAAACAACCCAAATATGTCCTGTTTATCATCGTGCCTGTTTTTGGCATAGTGCTTGGTGCACAGCAGGTGTTCAAGAAATGCTGTTGGCCAGGCATGGTAGCTCACACCTGTAATCCTAGTACTCTGAGAGGCTGAGGCAGGTGTATCGCCTAAGCTCAGGAGTTCCAGACCTGTCTGAGCAAGAGCAAGACCCTTTCTCTACTAAAAACAAAAAAACGAGCCGGATGCTGTGGCAGGTACCTGTAATTCCAGCTACTCGAGGCTGAGGCAAGAGGATCTCTTGAGCCCAAGAGTTTGATGTTGCTGTGAGCTATGATTATACCACAGCACTCTACCCAGGGTGATAGAGTGAGACTCTGCCTACCAAAAAAAGGAAAGAAAGAAAAGAAATGCTGTGGGATGAGTAAATGAATTAATGAACCTGAGGATATGTTTGAAGTATGCCTAAACTCTAAACCTTCCTGTCTTATCAGGGAGCGTGGAGGGAAGAAGAATTCTTCCAGGTCGAACTGAAAAACTGGTCTTGGTCACTGATCCAGAGACAATGAAAACTGCTTTGGCCAGAACTGTCTCTCTGTTTGTTTTTTGGGATTTTTTTTTTTTTTTGAGACAGTCTCACTTTGGCGCCCTTGAGTACCATGGCATCATAGCTCACAGCAACCTCAAACTCTCGGGCTTAATTGATTCTCTTGCCTCAGCCTCTGGAGTATCAGGGACTATAGGTGCCTGCCACAACACCTGGCTATTTTTAGAGTTTGGGGAGGGGGGTGTCTCACTCTTGCTCAGGCTGGTCTTGAACCTGTGAGCTCAGGCAAACCACTCACCCAGGCCCAGAGTGCTAGGATTATAGGCATGAGCCACCGTGCTTGGCCCAGGACTGTCTCTCCTTGACCTCTGTTTGCACTAAGTCTCAAATAGCTTAAAGTGGACTTTTCTTCCTCATCCCTCAAGGAATATTTTGGGATCTTTCCCAAAGAGCAACCCCATCATAGTCATTTTCTGAGCACCTCATCTCATTAGCAACAATAGCAACTAGGAAAAAGTAATTTCCTTGCTAGGCACACTAGATATTGTGATGAATACTTGACACACATGGTCTTGCCTCATTCACGTTAACTCCCATTTCACAGATGTGGAGAATGAGATGCAGAGAGGTTAAACCACTTGTCTGAGGTCTGCAATGTTCTTTAACCACAGCAGTACTGCTCGCAAACTAGCCAGGTAGTTCTTTTAAAAAAATCTTTCCTAGGCCGGAACCTGATAAAGAGTATCTCAGCCAAGAGCACACTTAGTTAAAAGTAAGCATAAAACAACACAGAAGAGCTCCGAGAATAGCTACCCTCTGCCCAGTCAATTTCAAGCTAACATTAGGCTAAGTTGGTAAGATTCTTAAAAAAAAAAAAAAAAACACCAAGACACTCAACATCTCTTTCTTTTACTTTCATGAGGATAACAGCACTTCCTGCTCTTAAAGAGAATTTATTACACACATTTCTTTTGCAAGACAAGTCCCAGAGGCCAGAAGGCCTTTCCAGCTGGCGGATCAACAGTGTTTCCGACTATACTACAAGTAAATTCTGCCCCCCACCCCAGAGGAAGGCAGTGTGAGTCTCAGAACACAGGCACTTAGCCCAGCAGGAGGGTCCCCTTCCACCCCCCCAACCCCTGCCCCACTGCTCCCCACCCCCGCCACCCGTCTGCCTCACAGGGTAGCAGAGGAACTGTTGGTGGGCTGGAAACTTGGCTCAAAACCACAGGGGCAAGCACAAAACCTTTTTTTGGATTCTTCTGTTTTCTCTCTCAAGTTTGTGGCCTTTTTTCATTTTACTACAACATATGCTATCATTGTTTCAATGTAAAATAAGTTCTTTCAAACATCTGGCTAACACCTCTGGTCCTTAGGAAGGCATCTTATTTATCCTGCAGTTTTGAGCCCCAACACACTCTGGCCACCTTACTGTCACTTTTCACCTAAGGCAGAAGGATCCCATTTTTAAAAGCAAGGGTTAAGCCAATAACTGGATCTTGCATCTTCACTCATTACTTTTCTTGGTGGGGGGAAGCAGTCCTTATATAGGAACACAGGGTCTGGGGGACACTCACTTGCTGGCAGCAGAGACTATTCATCTCCTTGCTCAAGGCCCTGTCCTCTACCCCCATTCCCTCATCTAGGGATATAGGAATTTGTCACCAAAGCCTATGAAGGAGCCAACAGTTGGATCACAGCTCCTGCCAGCCCTGTTCTGGGACTATCCAGGCTTCTATTTCAGGACAGCCAGCTTCACTAAACATTCCCCATCCAGCCCCACTCACCTCTGAGACACCCCCAGGTTATACAGATAATAACCCTGCATAAACTTTATAGCAGGGCCCAGGCAGGGTTCTACAGGCTCATTTAGGGAGGGTTACAGACCTCCTCAGTGGCAAGGCCTGGGCCTTTTGGCAAAGCTGGCTGCTGCACCTCCCTTAACGGACACTTTTTTGTGCAGCACCTGCATCCTGCTGGCAGAGGGCAAGCTCCCCAGGGATAGGGCCAGTGCTTTCAGTCCCCCTAGCATTGAGCTAGGCCTACTAGGTATTCTTGCCTGCTTGCTGATTTTAATCAGCATCAGCAGCTCCTGGTCCAAAGACCCACATTGCTTCTCTGCCTACTGGCTGACTTCTGAGGACTCTGACTTCCTGAAAACACAGCTTTCTACCTCCAGACAGCCTGCCTGGGGAAATCCCCACTGCCTGGCCTGCCCTTCATCTTGCTTCTGTGCCCCAGGCCTGAAGAGACAGCTGGAACGGTGGCTTCCAAACTGCAAGGCTGGCTTCCAGGTCACACCCCCAAGAGGTCTAGGCCTGGGCAAAAATCTGTCAGTCCCCTAGCCCCTGTGGGATGGAGATGGGCTGGGGGACTACCCCCACCCACACGCTCTGCCTTGGAGTAAGTCTTTGAACAGCCTCCCCATCCTTCTCCACCCTAGCCACAGCTTCCAATCTCCCCCTCAAAAAACCCCAAAGAGTTTTCAGGGAGCAACCAAGCCAGAAAGTCCTATCTTAAGCAATTGGAAAAGTCTATGACAGTAGTTCTTAACCCTGGCTCCCAACAGGTGATCTTTTAAAAAATACAGGTTAGTGGGGTGGGGGTGGGGGGGCTGGATGCTCAGAAATTACTTAATAGGTACAATGTACACTATCCCAGTGGTGGGTGCACTAAAAGCCCAGACTTCACCACTATGCAATGTAACCATGTAACAAAATTATACTTGTACCCCATAAATTTATACACACATCCAAATGCAGGTATCTGGAGCAGTACTATAGACTACCTAAGTCAGAATACCTGGGGGTGGGGTGACATGTGTCCTATAAAGGGTTAAGCACTAGCAATGGCTATGCCAGAAACCCAAGGCCTAAGCAGGGTTTACACAGGAATATCAGCTCCCCATGCCAGCTCAATCCTCTCCCTTCTTTTAGAGACAGATCTCAACAGCTAAGAGACAGATCTCTGTTTTGGTGGCATCCCACAGGTAGAGGCAGGCAGAGCCTGAGTGAGTCCCCAGGGTTAGCCCCGCCTTTTCCTTCCACTGCCTAAGGGAATCCCAGGGCAGATTTGAGGCTTTGTGCACCTGACCTCTCAGGAGCCCCAGAGCCTGTCCCTCCAGCCCTCAGTACTGAAGCACACACTGCCTGCCCTTCTTTCACGCTGCCTGAGGGGCCACCCACTGGGACAGGGCTAGATGAGAAATTGGGCCTGGCAGCCTTAGCCCTGTCCAGGGTCCTGACTCAGGTCAAGCACTTTCTTCGGCCCTGCGGCACCTTACCAGTGCCCCTTGATTTGCACTGCTGGGGTGCACTGGGAAGGTCATCACAGAGTACCCCTGCCTATCTCACCTTACACCCAACCCCAGCCTTGAATAGCTCTTGGGTTCATCATGCCCACTGCCTGTGCTATGCTAAACACACCTGGACCTCAAGTCCCCACCCCATTGCTACCCATATTTAGAGGTGAGGAGACAAGTGAACCACAGGTTCCACGGCTCTGCAGCCACCAGGGAGGCGTTTGCCACATCACACACTGTAAGCGCTCCCACTGGGGACTTGCGCCAGATCAAGAGCAGACCACATGACCAGCCTGACAGCCACTCCACAGCTTTATACTCCAGGTGACTAGACGGATGGGACTCCCGGAGCCCCTTTCCCCAGGGTGTCCAAGGCCCTTGGCCCTCAAGCCCAGCAGACTATAAAGGCTCCCCCATCTCCAACTCATTCACAGAAAAAGAGAGCAGTCCAGCGAGGAGATTTAGTGCAAACATTCTCTGCTGCCAAGTCCTTGCTTTCATTTCCACCCTCTCATGAGCCAAATAATTTGGAAGCTTTCATTGACAGTTTCCTCTGGCCCCATGATAACTCACAATTTATGTCGGCCACAGCTCAACCTTCTCACTTAGGGGACCAGGGAAACCGCGCAGGCTGCTCTCCAGCTTGCTACGGGAGGAAAAGCTTGTCCTTGGCAACAGTTTAAGGCTTCAAGGTAGGGAGGGCTTCTTTAGCTCTCCTGGAGCTCAGGACTTGAGGAAGGTTATTTCCTAGGCAGATGTCAGAGCTACAGAGTATCCTGGGCTTGGACCCAGGACCATGTGTAGCCAGTCCCAAGGAGACCAGGCATTAGTACTCTTAACCATGGCTTGACTACTTGCAGGTGGGGATAGGTACAAAACCTCTGAGCTGGAAAACCCAAAAGGCAGGGGAATTTTCTGCCCCATACAAATTTTGTTTTGTTTTGTTTTTAAGACAGATTCTCACACTTTTGCCGCCTAGGCTGGAATGCAGTGGCCTCATCACAGCTCGCTCCGACCTCAAATTTCTGGGTTCAAGAGATCCTCCTGCCTCAGTCTCCTGAATAGGTGAGACTAAAAGCACAGGCCACCATGCCTGGCTAATTTCTCTAATTTTTTGGCATGACAAGAGTCTCACTCTTGTTCAGACTGGTCTTGAGCTCCTGGCATCAAGCAATCCTCCCAAAGTGCCAGGATTACAGGCATGAGCCACCATGCCTTACCCCATGCAAACTGATCTTTCATCTCAGTCTCTGCTGACACCTGTTTCCTCCCACTGGTGCTTGGAGAGAGCAGAGCAGGGGTAGGAGACTGTCTGAGCTCCCCCTGGAGTCAGAACTTCCCCATTCGACTTCTAAACCACCACTGAAGGAAGAAGATAGGTGGGATTCTCTGAGATGTAGGTTCCGTAAGTTCCAAACAGGCAAGACAATTCCTGATTCCCAGGACCAGGAAGGCACATAAAGGTGGCTACTGTTTCACTAATTCAACCACAGCAGCTAGGAAATCCCAGTGGGTCACAAGACTGAGGGGAGGTCCCAAACAACCTAGAGGCAGGGCCCCCCAAGGCTCCACCTGCCTTTTGCCTCCTAGGTAGCACTTAAGCACATCCCATCCCCCAACCTGGCAGGGCTACTCCAGAGAGCAGCGAGAGCCTCACAACATCCTCCCCGCCCCTCCATTTGCATTCCCTTCCTTAACTGCACTCCTAGAGATTACCCCAGCTGCCTGCACACCACTCCCAGAGGGCCATGGAAGGACTTCAGGTGGGAGAGATGGAGTATCTAGTCTCAAAGGATATAGCCCCCACCTCCCAAGGGCAGTGTCTTAGGGCAGGATAGCTGAATAAGGAGGGGGAAGGGGAGGAGGAAAGAGGAAGGAGGGAAAGGAGAAGATGGGGGACAAGGAAAGTAGGGGAGGGGACGAGGGGGAGGGGAAGAGGGGGAGGGGAGGAGGAAGAGTGGTGCTTTTTCAAATGCAAGGCTCCATGGAACCCCCCAGGGGCTGGCTGAAGATCTCGGCACCCGGATGGGGGTGCGCATCTACCCCGTGGTGAGGAAGGAAAGAGGAGGAAACTAGGAACAAAGATACCCACCCCCACCCTATGCCAAGGGTTTAGTCTCTGAACTCTGGGCCTATTAGCTCTAAGGACTTAAGGTCTTGGTCATGTGACCTTGGGATCCCCACTTTTCCTTATCTACAAGAAGACTGAAAATTGTAAGCTAATTTCAATGACTAGAGCAGTGTGGGGCCCCAGTGCCTGGCTACTCTGTAGGCTTCAAGTACAGAGAACCACTTAATTTTTTTTTGGCGGGGGTAGAGACAGAGTCTTACTTTATCGTCCTCAGTAGAGTGCTGTGGCATCACACAGGTCACAGCAACCTCCAACTCCTGGGCTTAGGCGATTCTCTTGCCTCAGCCTCCCAGTAGCTGGGACTATAGGAGCCCGCCACAACACCCTGCTATTTTTTTGTTGCCGTGTAGCCGGGGGTGGGTTTGGACCCACCACCCTTGGTATATGGGGCAGGCACCCTACCCACTGAGCCATAGGCACCACCCCAGAGTCCCACATAAGAGCCAGGTTTGAAACCCCCAACTCCTGATGTTCCTATAGCCTCATGTGTGACAAAGTCCTCTGGGCTCAGCACCAGAGCAGCATTAGCACTGAAAACCTAAGAAAGAGCAGTAAGGCCCTACCATGTGACTTTTCAGGGAAGGCAGGAAGCAAGGCCCGAGAGTCCATTAGTTTACCCATCCCCAGTGCCCTTCTCCTCAGGGGTTCCAGAGGCCACAAACCCCTTCACTTGCTGCAAGACTCACCTCAGGTCAAAGTAAGGAAGGCTGAATAAAGAATGCATGTGGCCGGGGTAAGGTGGCTCATGCCTGCAATCCCAGCACTCTGGGAGGCTGAGGCAGGCCGACCTGAGCTCACGAGCTCAAAACCAGCTCTGAGTTACAGCAAGACCTCATCTCTAAAAAGAGCTGAGCATTGTGGTGGGCACCTGTAGTTCCAGCTACTTGGGAGGCTCAGGCAAGAGAATCACTTGAGCCCCCAAATTTGAGGTTGCTGTGAGCTATGACGCTAGAGCACTCTACTGGGGCAACAAAGTCAAAGTCTGTCTTAAAAAAAAGAAATAAAGAGTGCATGACTAACTGGATGGCTAGGAAGACCCCATCAGCAAATCTTTGTTACCCTGGGCCTTCAAAATGTCCCAAACACCACTGCTGCTGCTTTTTTTTTTTCTTTTAAGATACAATCTTATTATGTCACCCTCGGTAGAGTGCCGTAGCTTCACAGCTCACAGCAACCTCCAACTCTTAGGCTTAAGCGATTCTCTTGCCTCAGCCTCCCAAGTAGCTAGGACTATAGGCACCCACCACAATGCCCAGCTATTTTTTTTTCCTGCAGTTGTCATTGTTGTTTAGCAGACCCAGGTTGGGTTTGAACCCACTAGCTTCAGAGTGTATGTGGCCAGTGCCCTACTCACTGAGCTATGGGCGCCAAGCCACCACTGCTTCTTTTTAAAAAATTAATTAATTTTTTAATTTATTTACAACTTAGTATTATCACCAATCCCATTGCTTCTGACTCTACCGCCACCACCCAGCTCTAAGCCACCACTGTTTCTCTGCTGGAAGACTGCAACTGGTCTCCCTTTCTCATAGCAGTCAGTGAGAGCTTCCATTAAAACATCAGATTGTATCTTTGCCCTGTTTGCAATCCTTGAAAGGTTTCACCCCTCATTCTTCACAACAATCTAGGAGGCTTGGGTGAATTGGCCCTCCACCCTGTTCATTCCCCCCTCTCAGCCACACTAGCCTCCCTAGCACTGCTCTTCACATCCTCATAGCACTCCCTCCCTCCCCATGGTCTCTGGGAAGCTTGTCACTACTCACCTCGGACGGCTTCTTTTCGTTCTGCCGGGGCCAGCCCGACTTGGTGCTGCTGGGCAGTTTGGAGCATCGTGATGCCGATGTAGACGTAGCGTGACCTAAAGAGAGAGAACAGTCTGTTAGGGGCGCTGGAGGGCCAAGAATACAACCCACCTGTGTCCAAGAACAGGAAGCCTAAAAGGAAGCCCTGGCTTGAATGTTCAGGAAGAGAAGACCTCTCTGAGCACCTGGTGGACTGTCCCTGCTCTGGGCCTCAGTCTCCCCTCCACTCACCAAGCAGAAGGGGTGGGGGAAAATCAAAGGCAGTTAATAGGGCTCAGGATTAGCTTGCTATGTGACTCCAGACAAGTTCCTGGACCTCTCTCTTTGGGTCTCTGTGTACTCCTGGGTCACAGAGAGCTGGAATAAGCCTTCCATGCCCACTCTCCACATGCCCCAGATGAGATACTTCCATGATACTCTGGGATGATGCCCAGGAGTTATACAGATACCAGGCGGGGCAGTGGGAAGAGCGTTGCTCTCCAAGTAGACCCACAGACCACCTCCTTGAGCCCTGACCCTGCTACTCACTTGTTTCTCATCCTAGGAAAATGACTTACTCTCTTCTAATCCTTAGTTTGTTCTTCCATCAAATGAGAGTAAGAGAATAACTGTCTTCAAAGGGTTCTTGTGAGTCTTTTTTTTTTTTTGAGACAGAGCCTCAAGCTATCACCTGGATAGAGTGCTGAGGCATCACAGCTCACAGCAACCTCCAATTCCTGGACTCAAGCGAGTCTCCTGCCTCTGCCTCTCAAGTAGCAGGGATTTCAGGTGCCCGCCACAATGCCCGGCCATTTTTTGGTTGCAGCCGTCATTGTTGTTTGGCGGGCCCGGGCTGGATTCGAACCCGCCAGCTCAGGTGTATGTGGCTGTCACCTTAGCCTGTTGAGCCACAGGCGCCGAGCCTCTGTTTC
>CAUYRH010053326.1:0-16182 GCA_963574655.1 Perodicticus potto
AATGTCCTTGGCAGTAAAACCTTCATCAAGCAAGTGGCAGTCAAACTCTTCATTACTAATGTTGTTCATGGTTTCTTGATGTTTCTTTGAAAAACTAAGAGACGGAATTTAAAGAAATACTTCTAGCTTCTCACAAAGGCAATTCTCCAGGAATTGTGAATCCCACTGTGTGTGTCCTCCAAACAACAGTGGAAACGTTGTTAGAGCATCCGGGCGCAGCAGGGCAGCCCCATGGAGAAGCAGGAAAGCCGGAGCCTCAAGAGCATCAGCCGCCCCTGCCACACCCTGCAGTGCCTGGCTCCCGCCTGCAGGAGACGCGGCCCGAGGCGGTGCTGGAGGCCAGGGCAGCGACTTCAGGGACTGACCTCCACATTTTCAATGTCAATAGAAAATGGGTTATGGAAAAGCTGTATGTCCTGTTCATGGAGATGAAGCTCTTTAAATCTAAATTGAAACTCCTTTTGCAACTTTTCCAGTGAATCCACACGGGTTTTGTTTGGGAATGCAACCAATGGTTTTTCTGATAACAGATTTTGCAGGCCGGGATGAGTACCCTGCTAAACAGGAAGGCAGCGGAGGCAAAAACACCCGGCGGGCCCGATAAACGTCCTCAGCGGGCCGCATGTGGCCCGCGGGCCGTAGTTTGAGGACCCCTGGGTTAGACTATCTTTCAAATGACTAAATAATGGCAAATTGTTTTCCAAAGTATTGATTTATCATTTCACTATGTATATGTATATGAAAACTTTATGTTGTTTACCTTAAGTATGCAATAAAAATTCCAAAGTACTTATTCTTAATTCTACTAGCAATCTGTAAGATTTCCCCTCACTCATATTCATACCACTTGTATTATCAGATTTAAAAATTTTTGCCTATGTGGTTGTCTTAGTCAGTTTGGGCTTCCATGACAAAATACCATAGACTGTGTGGCTTAAAGAACAGAAATTTATTTTCTCACTGTTCTGAAGGTGGGACACCTGAGATGAAGGTGTCAGCATGGTTAGATTCCAGTGACTGCTCTCCTTTTGGATTTCAGATGGCCCCCTTCTTGCTGTATCCTCACATGGCAGAGTGAGAGAGAGAGTGCCAGCTCTCTCATGTATCATCTCATAAGGACACTAATCTTATTATTATAGATAAGGGCCCCATCATTATGATTTAATTTAACCTTAATTACTTGCTTACTTCAAATATAATCATATTAGGGGGTAGGGTCTCAACCTATGAATTTGAGAGGGAAGGGGCACCATAATGCTGGTGAAATGAAAAGATGCCTCCTGCAGTTTTCTTTAAGTTTCTCTGATGTATAATTATATCAAGCACATTTTTACAAATTTATTGTTCATGGAGATTTCTTCTTTTTTCTTTTTAAAAACTTTTTTAGAGGCAGGGTCTTGCTCTGTAACCCAGGCTGGAGTACAGTGGCACAATCATAGGGCTCAAGCAATCCTCCTGTTCCAGCCTCCCAAGAAGCTGGGACTACAGGCCTGTGCCACCATGGCCAGCTATTTATTTTCTTTTTCTAAGAGATGGGGTCATGCTATGTTGCCCAGGTTGGTCTTAAACTCCTGGCCTCAAGCAATCCTCCCACTTTGATCTTCCAAAGTGCTGGAATCACAGGTGTGAACCACCATGCCTGGCCAAGTTTCTACTTCATATAAATGTCTTTTGGTCATTTGTCCTTGGTTTGCTTTTCTCCTTTATATGGATTTCTATAAGGTCTTAATGTGTTTGGGGTAATAATTCTTTGTTGGTAATATAAGTTGAAAATATTTTCTCCCAATTTGTGGCTTACTTTTTCAATTTCTCTATAGCCTATTTTGAAGACTGGAATTTTTAGAAGTTTTTAATTTAGTGTCACATGTATCAATTGTTTAATTAATAGTTTATACTCTTATAGGTAGTTTAAAAAATTCTTTCCTACACAAAATTCATAAAGATATTTTCTATTTTTTTCCTTCTAGAAATTTCAAAGTTGTGTTTTCTTCACTTGTGTTTTGAAGCTACCTAAAAACTGATTGTTGGATGACTTATAACTAGGATAAAAATTCATTTTTCATAGATTAATTAATTTTCAGAGCAATGTTTATCAAGAAGTCCATCCATTCTCCACGGCTTTGAAATCTGGTGTTTGTATCTCTTTTTGAACTCTCCTGTTTCGTTGGTCTAGTTTTTCTATTTCTGTATGAATTCTTCATTGCCCTGATTCTTATACCTTTGACTTTGCTATATAGTGGTATCTCCCTTAGCAAATAATCTCACCCTATTAGTCCTCATGAGTCTGTAGACAACACAAAGTCTTTTCTCTGCCATATATGTTTTTGAATTCTTTTGAAAATCTGTCAGGATTTTCATTGAATGTAGATCACTTTGGGGAGAAGTGGTATATTTGCATTGTTTTTACTTTCATTCTAACCATAAACATTTGTTTGGGTGTTAAATAATGACTTTTAATAAGTCCCTGCAATTTTCCATAAATGGGTTTTGCATAACTTTTATGTTTAGACTTCATGATATGCTTCTGATTCTAGATCTATAGTTGGGGTCAGAGGTTGTGCTTCTTTTCAATACTATAAAAAATTACTAGACCTAAGTGGGCAATGCTTTGGGAACCAAGATACGAGGTCTTTCCAGTAGTCTCTCAGTTACACCATCCACTAGAAAAAACACTGAAGGAGCTCTAGACCAGGAGAACTCCAATTTTAGTTTTGTGATTAAGTCACTGTACCTTTAGGCCAGTTACTTGACCTCTTTAAATGGCTGTTTACTCATCTGAAATATGGGAAGGTAAATGATGATCCCTAAAGTGTTTCAGTCCAACATTATATAATCTTGTTAGAAGAACATTCACAATATGGAGAACTAACAGGATCAGAGAACTCTCAGATTGAGCTCCTTACTTACCTTTGTTGCAGTAACAAACAACTTCACGGTTACAATAGTTTATGGGAACAATTTTTTTTATTCATATTATAATAAATTAGCCGTAGGTTAGTTGTGGTGGCTGGTGTAGCCCTGATCAGCTTTACATCTTTTGGAACTTGATACCAAAACTCACTCTGGGAAATGTTGCCCCAAAGCACTACTTCCTAATCTAATAATTTTCTACATGTATTTTCAGCAAACATCAAAATTATATTAGCTATACTGTATTTGTTCTGCATATAAAGGAAATACCTACTTACTAAAGAACATTTATAACCCAGAACAAATTTAAGAAGACAATGTAAATGACCTGTAAATGTAATACCTACAGACAATTAATATTAACTTTTTTCATATTTTTCCTTTAGTTTTTACCTTTATGTCAGTGCATATTATAAATTTTAATAAAATCAGGATTATATTGTGCAAGTCATTTTGTAAGCTTATAACAAAACGTATGCTATAATTAAATATTTCTTTGTCTTTCAATGAACTTTAAGAACTAATTTTAGTGGCAACATAATATCTCATAACATGAATGTTCCATTATTTAGCTAACCCTCTCTCCATTGTTAGAGCATTCTCTCTTTTTTTAAGCTACTAAAAGTAAGGCTGTGACGAATGTTATTGTAAATAAATGAGAATATTGATCATTTATTATATCTTTGTGAAAGATTTCTAAAAGAGTAACATAAATTCTAGCCTGGGGAATGAGTTTATTTCAAACTCACCATGTAAGCCTGACATCTTAGTGTGATGGAGCACAAATGTGCCTGCAGTTTAAGTCACATGACCATGAGTCATCAGGTATATATAGCTGGGCACACAGCCTGGGTACGTTTCCCAGAATACCTTGCAGTTACATGCAGCCATGTAACCAATTGAATGTGGACAGAGCACACTCATTTCTAGGCCTGGCTCATAAAAAGCTCCCATGTGATCCTTGCTATTATCTCTTCCCTTACCTACCAGTGGGGTGCAGAAGATCCAGGAAACGGTAAGGCTCAGAAGACATAGGGATGACGAGTTAGTTGGAAGAAGCCTGGATCTCTGAGTCACCCCATGGAAGGCTGCCCACTAGTCATAAACACATCTTACTTGGTATGAATAAGAGCTAGATACTTTATTGGGTGACACTACTAAGATTAGAAAGTTTGTTATAGCAGCTAGGATTTCTTTTTACTCTCAACAATAAAAAATCATTAATTTGCAACTTAAGTTCTTATATCTCCTTACTGCCCTGTGGATCACAGGCTTGGGAATTATAGAAAAAAAATATAAAGCTGTTTTATGAAGAAAAGTATGGAAGGACACCCAGCTATTAACATGGGTTGTGACTGCAGGTGGAATAAAGGAAGTTGGCACATATACAGCAAGGAGAAGGAGAGAGCAAAGGTAAACAGTGAAAGGAAAGGAAAAAAAGAGATTTAAAACAAACTACTGCCTGTGGGACAAATCTAGCCCACCATATGTTTTTGTAAATAAAGTTTTACTGAAACACAGACATGCTCATTCATTCTCCCTTTGCACTACAATGACCAAGTTGAGCAGTTAGCAACAGAGAGAACTACATGATCCTACAGAGTTGGAAATATTTGGTCTTTGGGACTTCAAAGAAAAAATTTGCTGACCCATGGTCTTAAAAAAGTATGTTTAGATTGACAGATATGCATCTATATAAAATTATATGTTTGTATGGCATATGCATAAATACTTTTAAATGAGAAAAAATAAAGCTGAATTTTCTTTGCACTTCTGGGAAATAGCGTGTTTAAACATTAGCCTGTATCGCTGAGATGGCACATAGGTAAACAGATTGCACTATTCTCTGAGGCAAAATGAAATTATTTTTCTAAGTGGTTCATTCTATCCTGCAAATCTCACCAGGTCTTCATGGTGCCTTTGCAAACCATTTGACCTGAGGCTGTTAGCCCATCAGCCCTTTGTTCATATCCCTACATCTTGCTTCTCTGACACTTGTGTTCTGCCAGCTAGCTCCATGCATGAGTTAGATGATCAGGTTTTTCTATTTAAGAAGGTTTTCTCAGTAAATACATCCTAGTGACACTAGAAATGGTAATTTTCCTTAGTAATTTTTCTCCTGACATTTTTTCTCCAAGTACCTTCAAGAGCAACCATGTTCTGATAGAGAAAAGAAAACCTAAGGAAAGGCTGCCCATTATCTATGACTCCAGGACTTTCAAAGTTGGGATAATATATATAGCAATTCAAGAACCTGATATTACAGACATACAGGGGGTTAGAGAAAAAGTATATAAAAAACCTGGATTAACAGCATTATGAAAGAGACATTTTTATCTGTCTCTCTGTGAGCCCAAAGGTCAATTCCTGGATATAATCTTATGTGTGAACATGGATTTGAAAAAGTACCTGAAATAAGAGCTCTGTATAAGCATCAGGTGTGGGAGAGAAATGGAGAAGGAATTAGAAGACAGAGGTGGACACTCTTTGTCTTTGCCCAAAGCAGACCTCACCGTCCCATCTCCTAGTCTTCCCATCAGTCACTTTTAATATTATATATCCTTGCTTTGTTTTATGATGAAGATGGCAGGGAGATAAATCTAACACAATGTTGAGCACATACACAAATATATACACACATGCAGCACATGGGCACACGCACACACCCCGCCACTCACTGTTTTATTAGTCTCGATAGAGCTGTCTTCCAGGAGTCCCTGAATAATCTCTCTTCACCTTCACCGGCATGCCAAATTCAGTCAGCTGTTCAGGACAACCTAAAGAGGTTCAATTTTCAGCTGGAGAGATGCCCAGCTAGAAAAACTATTTCCGCAGGCTTGCAGTTTTAACTCACACTATTTTTATCATACCTTTATATAGTATGTATAAACATAAAATATGAAAAGGTCTCGTGTTTTGAGTATTTTCTACAAGCCAGGAATTCTTGTAAAGTCTTTAGTGAATAAGCTTATTCAGCCATCACAAAACCCTTATAATGTATAACTATTATTATTCCTATTTTATAGAAACCAGTTTTCAAACAGAGACATGATCATTTCAGACCCGTGACCTTAGCTAGTATTTTCCTCAAAAATGTTTATTTCTTTAAAATACTGATGACAATAAAATAAAATATACGCAAAAATTGCATAAGAACAAAGCGATAAAACCAATAACATTTAAACAAAATGTTACCAGACGAATGTTAACTGAGGGTCAGCTGCATCTACTGTGACTTTGTGATTGTGTCTTCTTTGCCTCACATGTCTTCTAATTTTAGCCCCCTCACTTAAGCAGCACTTAAGGTAGTAACTTCCTGTGTTTTTGCATACACTAGAAGATGAGAAAAAGACCAGGCCAAATCCCACAACCCTATTTAAAGCTTTTGCTTGAACTTGACTTGTATCACATTATCTCATGTCCCATTGGCCCAAGTAAGTTATGTGGCCAAGTCTGTTGCAGGATGAAGAGGGTCCGGCTGCCTGTCATTGTCAGCCAATATGCAGACACAGGGATAGGTCCACCAAGTTTTCTCAGAAGGCTGGCGATTCTGGAGAACAACGAGGGTAACTTCTCAATTCTGCTCTGCCTCAGTTACAATTCTAATAACTTTTATAATGAAATACAAGGAAACCAACCTAGAAAATTTTAACTTTCTCTGATAGTGAGTTACAATGCAGAATGTTTACCCAACGGAAAGGTGATTTTCACTTAAACAATGTATCTGGACAATGATCAGAGAAAAGATCACATCATCAAAGTAACCTTTACCAATATCACAACACCTATTGTCTATGTGTGACTACCTCCCCAGAGTCTCCTGACATAAACATCCTCACAATCACGGTGAAACCTTAAGGAGATAATCATGGGGAAAGGGAGGAATGTGGGGAGGAATGTGAACTCAGCAGACTGTATTGCTTCAGCTTAGCTTCTCAGACTCCATCTTATAGGCCACTTTTCTAGAATCAATGGGGCAGAAAGGTATAGTCTGCTGAGAAGGAAGTAAGGGAATGAATAGTCGGAAGCAGTAATATGTGTTTGAAGATGGCAAGACCCAATCCTGTTGTCAGTTACCCCACAGTTAACTGTCTTACAATGCTATTACATTTTAAGCTTATTGACTAAGAGAGCTAATTCACTGTTTCTCTAGAATGAGTATGTGTGCATTGCTTTTATCTGTCCATTTAATTGCAAAGATTTGTGCAATATCAGTATGCTATTTTGAAAAAAACATTAAATGAATTGAAATAATTAAAAAAAACTAATCACTTCCTTGCTTTCTGTATTAGCACCATTTAAGTAGTATTCTGCACAAGCTTCAGCAAAGTGGGAGGGGACCTTCAAACCAAAGTTTTAGGATGTATTCAGAGAATCATATACTTTTACATCCTTTTCCTTACCTTAATTACTTTCCTATTTTCATTCCAAATACTACTTTATTGAAATCCTATTCAAAATCAGATTACGGTCTGTGAATAAGAGGGAGTTGCTAACCTGTGCTTATTGTTAGAAATGGTCCTTGGAGAAATCTGAAGCCTCCGTTGGGCTACCTAAAAATTGTGAATGTTCCTTTTGATCCAGACGGAGGACACCTTAGACTAAAACGCCTGTGGCAGTAGGAAGACAACAGTCTAAAGAACACAATTTATGTAAAACTCATTTATTTGAATATTACATCACCAGCACTGGATGAGTTTAATATTAATGCTTAATTCAGAATGTCCATTTTGCTAGATAAACTAGAAGTCCTGCTATTAACTATTTGAGTAATTCAGCTTTCTGCAGTATATTTTCCTTCCATTGGCACCTGTGAGGTACTTGACCTCAATCTACCCCGCCCCCACTCCATTTCTTTTTATTGCATGGATCATTTGTTCCAGTGGGGGGGATATGCCACCTCGGCAAAGTGTTTGTTGTGTCGCTGCTATTCTTCCCTTGTTTCAAGGCTTCAGTCTTAGTATTATATGAACATTCAGGAACTCCACATGAGTAAGTTAGAGAAGCCAAGTTAACAGTGAATTATGGCTTAGGGGGTAC
Source organism: Perodicticus potto (assembly GCA_963574655.1). Lineage (NCBI taxonomy): Eukaryota > Metazoa > Chordata > Mammalia > Primates > Lorisidae > Perodicticus > Perodicticus potto. Next base: position 7,951 of record CAUYRH010053326.1, read on the forward strand.
AAATGAAACTAAAATTTCATTATGAGTGGATATATCTTGGCTGCTCTTGGGAAAGAAGGAAATGTATCAGCTGCTCATGTTCAATCTTTAATAAAAGAACACTTATTAAATTTCAATATTTTATTTGACTTATAAGTTAAAGGGGGAAATTAGGCTAGTATCCTATAGCAGAAAAAAATAAGACGTTTGTTTTTGGGTAAGAGCACTCTAAAAATCCTTTCAAATATCCTATTATTGGGTTTTGGCTAGCTGGAATTTCTCCGTGTCAGGTCCGTGATAACAGGGTTTGAAGAATGAAACCACAGACCACAGGAGTAAATGAAAGGACAGAGTTTGATAAAAGAAGGAAGGAAACAGAACCTCCAGCAACAGAGGGGGGAACCCAAGTGGGGAGCCTATTTGGGCCTCCTGTCTGGGGGGTTATATACTGCTTTTCCTATCCTATAGGCAGGAGATTGGGGGAGATGTGTGTCTGGAACAAGTCACAATTGGCCAGGGGCCTGCAGGCAGGAAACAATCCTCAAATTAGTAAAGGAATGCAGTCCTTGGGTCCCTGCCCCAGGCGAGGCAGTAGGGTGCGTGTTCCCTGCTCCAGGAGGACTTGCCCAGGTAAGAAACTAATCAGGCCGCTTTTTCTTGACATTGCAGGAGACCAGAGAATGCGGCCTGGAAAGGGCCCGTTTGTGCCCTGAGATGGGGGTCTGTGATGAGACTGATTTCTGAGCTCACCCAGCCCTAGGAAATGGGGGTTCCTGTCCAGCCTTACTGTACCACTGGCAGTATTGGGAATTTTTTTAAGCAAGAGTCAAAATAGCTAGGATATCTAAACGTGCACCTATTGCAAAACATAATTCAAAACCAATAAGCCTTTTGGGCCACTATTTTGGACTAGCCTCTTACACTAGACCCCAGCAGACCAGACCAAACCAGTATGGAATCAGTTGTACCAAGTGCCATGAAATCAAACTGAACTTTGACAAATAATAGTTTTCCTAAAAAACAGGAGATTCTAGTCAACATAAGTCACAGCAATAAGGAAGTCCCCTCTGTTTTAGACCTACAAGGAAAGTAACATTGAAATGACCGATCTGCTTTTTGGTCTTGATTTCTACTTTCTTAAGCTCTTTTCTGCCTATAAAGCCAAACTCTTCTTTCTGTTCAGCTCATCAGACAGTCATTCTGTTTTATAGAATGAGATGTTGCTCAATTATAGAATCACAAGTAAAAGTCAATGCAGATTTTTAAAACAAAAATTGTTGTAATTTTACTTTTTGACATGTGACTCAAAACCAAGAAGCTTTTCAATGACTTAGCAACAGATGAAAGAGATGTCCCCAGAGGTGTTGCAGAAGATGCAGCCCCAAGATCCAAAGTCACTCTCAAAGACAGTCAAAGGAAAAGAAAGAGAGAAAAGAAAATTAGTGCCACAGGCAATCAGGGCAAAAAGGAAAGAGAGAACAATTTCCTGAGTGATGGCAATAGGTGGCTAGACCATCAGCTACAAATGGGGTGCCCAGGGTGCACATTTCTATACAATCAGCTACAAATGCTAAGGACCTCCTCAACGTGACACCCGGTAGGGGGGATGTAGGCCTAACAAAATAGGTGCACACACCCCCCAACAGGCAGAAAGCCAGAGGGAGAACCCTCTCACTGGATCCAAGCCAAGTTCTCAGGACACAAAACAAACAGTAGGAAATGGCTCATCGAGTAGGGCACCGGCCCCATATACCAAAGGCAGCGGGTTCAAACACGGCCTTGGCCAAACTGCAAAATAGAAAAATACCCGGGCGTTGTGGCAGGCGCCTGTGGTCCCAGCTCCTCGAGAGGCTGAGGCAAGAGAATCGCTTAAGCCCAAAAGCTGGAGGTTGCTATGAGCTGTGTGACACCACAGCACTCTACAGAGGGCAATAAAGTGAGACTCTGTCTCTCCAAAAAAAAAAAAAATGAAAGAAAGAAAAGAAAGTAGTGGCTATCCCTGGAAGGGAAAGGATTGGTAATCGAGAATACTCAAAACTCAAAGTCACCTAAGAGTCCCAACACTCAAAGAAATAGCCCTCCGAGTGTTTTCTCCTGTCAATCTAAATTTACAAAGAATAGACAAGAAGAGTCTTCTTATCACACTCACTCCACCGGACCTGAGCAGAGATTAGGGAGTCTGATTTTAAAAAGGTTATTTTCATTAGTTCGGTCAGACGTCCTGAGGTTTCAGCAGCAGTCCCCCAGAGGCTGTTCTAATCAAAGGAGAACAGCTGCTATCTTCTTCTGTGGAGACTGGGGAATTATTGAGAGCATTTAGAGGACAACTTGATATGTTCCCAATAAGTAGCCATTCCTTTTGAGTTTAATAAATAAAATATACTCCCTCGGGTCCACAAATGAGGCGTTTCTGATTCTTTGGAACATTCTGGATGAAAGTACCTGTGTTGCTCCCATTTTTCTAGGATGGTATAAGAGACAGAAGAAATTCAAAACTTCAAGAACGATCAAGCCTTGGCGATTTTATCATCCATTTGCACGGTTAATGACTTGGGAGAAAACATGTGGGAGGACCTCCTCTTCTTAGGAGGAATCCAAATCTACTCTGCTATCAATAAGGGAACCAAAAAATAATTTAAGGCATATTTTGCTTTGTCTCAATTCTTCAGTGGAAATTTGTTAGTTGTCGCACCAGCCACAATTGCATACTTTTCCCTTCCTAGCAAAATCCATTTCTATGACATTATGAGGCAGCCATCCTTTCTAGGTGTAATTATCATCCCTCCCAGCTCTAGTGGTAAGTCCTAATTGGCCTAAACCAAACATTTGTCCCACTAATTGGTTCAGAGATGAGTTGCAACATATCTCGGAAGCACTCGCAGGTCCTTCTGGAAAGCTCTCCTAGAACCACCAGCAATGACACCATGGGCAGCAGCAGAAAAGAATACTGCCATTGAACTTTTTATTTACATGAGGCTATAAATGTTTTTATCAAGGGAATTGGTTTAAATTGAGTTTTCTGTTACTTTGACACTAAGAATATTTTAACAGATACATAATGCCAATTTGGACTAAGTGCTCTCAAACTCCTGACATGTGCTGATTATTTGCCTCTTGGTGCCCCTGTGATGTACAGAATGCTGATTTCCCAAGAACATGACTTAGAACAGTGGGTTTCAAATTTGTCTGCACATTGGAATCATCCAGGAACTTCAAAAGCTATTGATGCCTCTGTCTCACAGAGATAGTGATTAATTGCTTTGTGTATGACTGAGGCTTTGTGTCTGCCTGTTCTTATTTGCTTTATTTTAGTGGTGAGAAAGCAGGTAGCTACTGAAAGAGGTAAGTGGGAGGCTTCAATATAATAAATAAATAAACAGATTTCAAATGTTTACATTTTAATGTTACCATGCCCAGAATGCTGCTTCTCCTAGCTGTGAACCCTAAAACTCTGGGATAAGAGAAAGAGGAAATAATCTCAGTTTATAGAATCTCGAGGAGATTTCACTGACTTTGTGAAATCCAGCAAACAACGTCAGTGAGTGATGCAATTTCCTGAGTTAATTTCCAAGAAGCAAATGTTCACAAGGCTTTATAGGTCCCAATATGACAATATTTTCTCTAGTTTTCTCTTTTCATCTTCTTTGATCTCCATCCCTTTCCCAGTCACCATGACAACTCATGCAGGCATTAACCAAGAACCTGGAAAGGACACTTTTGGTATTTTACCTCAGCCCCTTTCTTAGACATTTCATAAAATGATTTGTATTCCAGAATTCCCTGGGTGGGATGAATTAGAAATTCTCAAGGTCCCAAATTATACAAGTCAGAATGCAGGGGGAGGAATTTCCTATTAGAGAGCCATAGGCAGTCCTAACAAATTGAAGACATAGCAGAGGTATGCCAAAACAAAGACCAGGTAGATTGAAAGGAAGAAAAGGAAATTTTCCTTGGAAACATAGGACCATTTAACTGTATAGAAGGAGTGTCAGAGGCCTTATTCAGATCTTTAAAAATGGAGAAGGAACCAAGACTGTTCTGCCTGAGTTCACTCTAATTTTGGTTTCTTACTAGACTTCTATATGATTAATATAAAATACCTTTAGCATAAGGTCTTGGCAGCCCTAACTTACTAATATTCTATGACGTTTAGTTGGAAGGAAGTGTGTCTGGGTTTGTACCTGGTGATTTCTTCTCAGCAGCTATGTCATGTGTCAGTCCGCTCTTACTGCTTAACAAACAATCCCAAAGCTCAGAGGTATAGGACAATAAGCATTTATTAGTACTACTATGTCGGAGAATTGCATGTGCTGGCTCTACTTCAGACTTTGGTTCCGAGGCTTAGTAGAGGTATCTCTGTTCCGTGTTTCTTTCATTCTTATCTATGAAGAATGTGTCCTTCTTGGAACATTGGTAGAGAAACAAATACAAAAAGCAAAAACATGGGATTTCTATGTTTGGCAACCTTAGAACAGGTTCACTATCACTTTCTCCTACATTCCATTGGCCAAAACAAGTGACATGGACAAGGTCAAAATCAAGAAAGCAAAAGAATACTGGGGTAGACCTGGCGGTATTAAATTCAAAATCACATGACAGAGTATGTACTAAGAGAAAAGTGAAAAAGGAAAACAATAGTGCAGTTTATCATATGAGATAAAGTTTGATCTCTAAAGCAGAGGTCAGCAAACATTTTTTGTAAAGAAAGTGATAGTGAATACTTTAGGCTTTACGAGCCATGTGGTCTCTGCTACATCTATTTATCTCTGCCATTGTACAAAATCAGCCTTAAACAATATGGAAAAGAATTAGCATGGCTTTATTCCAATAAAACTTAATTTATTGATACTGAAATTTGAATTTCATATCATTTTCATGTGCCCCAAAATATTATTCTTCTTCTGATATTTTTTAACTATTTAAAAATGCAAAAACCATTTTTAATTCACAGGCTATACAAAAATAAGCAATAGGCTACATTTGACCCACAGGTTATAGTTTGTCTACCCTTGTTCTAGATAATGACATTGTTTGTCTGATGCATTTCCAGTCTCTCCCAACATTTATCACTCCAACCATACTAAAACATGGCTTCCCAAATAACCCACTCTCTTTAGGGATGCCTTATTTTTGAGTTTGCTCTTGCCTCACCCCAGCTATCCCTTCCCCTTTCCCTTGCCTGGCTAGCAAACTTCTAGTTTCCCTTCCACTTCTACTCTACTGAACGTTTTTTTACATCTGTGAGTGCCTTCCTATATTCCCTGGAACTAAGGAAGACTACAGCAGGCCATCTTCCATACTCACATTGTATTGTACATATATGTTAACCTGGATACTCTAGCTGTTGTAGCACACAGCACCAAAATTCAAATGGCTTAACACAGTAACTATTTCTCACACATATAATAGGGCTGTGGAGTCAAGTGAGCATTTGTGCTGCCCTCCATTCAATCTTTTAAGGACTCAGTTTCCTGTCTTGTAGCTCAAACTTCTGGAAGATCCAAATAATAGTCTCTGTTCTGAAGTCAAACAGAGTAGGACTGTGGGAGGGAGAGTTTTATGAGTCATGCCTGGAGCACATCTCTTCTGCTCAACTTCCTTTGGTAAGAACCCCATCCTTTGGCCACATGTAATAGCAAAAGAAGCTATAAATATGGTTGAATGAATGATTGAGTAGTAAGTATAGGAAAACTTCATTCGTTTAGAACAGCACACACATTATTTTAGTAAAAGACCAGAACATTAATCTCAATGAAGTTAGTTAAAAAGCAAACAGGAATAAGTTATAGCCAGTTAAACTAAATTTCATGTTCTCTTTCCCCTTTGCATTTTGAGAGCTGGTGTACATATTTTCCAAAATGTGTCCTTCTCTATGTCAAGTTCCTTTCACCCATTAAAAACAGGCTTCTTTCACTCAGGCTTGCTGTAGCCTTGCCCTACCTCTGACAATGTCTTTGCTCTTATTGGAGACCACAAAAGACTTACTGGTGAAGTATTTTTGCTGGATGGCTTCCTCCCCCACTTATCTCTCCCCTCCTGCTGCTCTGAAGTGTGGCCTTGCCCTGTCCAGGTAATCTATACTTGCTCCTGGCTGAAATAGAAATGAATGCCATTCGCTGTTTGCCTGTTTGTCTCACATAGCTCCAAGATGTGTCCCTTTGTCCCTTTGTCAGCACACTGGCTTACACAACAGCTGCTGCTTTCTGCTGTCCCTACTGAGAGAAAACAACAGTGTTTCCTGTTGATGTGGCTCCTTTGCTCAGAATCAAAGGATACACGTTAAGGCCTTGGAGTCCTTTTCAATGCCGCTCTGGGGACTATGGTTTTTCTTGATCATACACTTACTAGGATTAAATCCAGCATGAGTCTTAAAGGTACATTCTAGCAGGGGCTACTAAGCACAAAAGGCACAAAAAGGAATAACAGGATAGCTTCTCTTTTGCTCTGCAGCCATTCTGTACCCCATTTCCTAAGTTATCCAGCCCACAGATCACAGAACAGCTGGCAGCTGGGACGTATGTTCCTTTCTTTCCTTGCAAAATGACACAGAAAATTCTGGAAAGTCATGCTACTCTACCCCTTTCTAGCTTTTGCTCTTCTGTTTGATTATTCCCTTCCTCATCTCTGTGCCTAAACTGCTACTTCCGTCCTGCTTTCCTGTATGCATCCCTATACCACTTATAGTTGAGAGGTGAGGCTACTGGTAGTGACCATCTAAGTGTTTGTCTGTGGCTCAAGTGACTGAGCCATAATAATACCCTTCATGTTCCCATGTTAGATGCTGATTTACACTTATAATATGAAGCTGATGGTTTTTGAGAATTATATGTTAGGCATTGTGGTAAATGCTCTGCTTGTATTATGTCATTCGGTCACCACAATAATATACTAGAGTTGGCACCATTCCCCCCCATTTTGTAAATGAGGAAACTGAGGCCTGAACAGAACACTTTGGCTGAGGTCACATTGCTGAGAAGCCCAGACCTAAGACTTGAAGGCAATTCTGTGTTAATTTAGAGTCTTTGATCCAGAATTCTATGCTGCTGCCTGTAAAACTAGTGCAGCTGGAAGGAATGTAAGAGAATTTCTACAATATTAACACTAGAAAGTTGTCCACAGATGGGTAGTATCAGCATTACCTGGGAGCTGATATTAGAAATGCAGAATCTCAAAATATCCTAAAACGCATGTTAGCAAGATCAATGTGACTTGTAGGCATCTTATGGTTTGAGAATCTTGGCTCTAGAATACGTTTTCCTTTTGTGGAAAACAAAATGTGGAATCTCTATGATGAAGACTTCTGTGGCAATTGCAACAACAACAAAAATAAACAAATGGGACTTAATGAAACTGAAAAGCTTCTGTACAGCTAAGGCGACAACAACCAAAGCAAACAGACATCCTACACATTGGGAAAGGATATTTGCATATTTTGAATCAGACAAAAGCTTGATAACTAGGATCTACAGACGACTTAAATTAATAAACATAAAAAGAGCGAACAATCCTTTAGTTCACTGGGCAAGAGACATGAACAGAACCTTCTCTAAAGAAGATAGATGAATGGCTGACAAACATAGGAAAAATGCTCATCATCCCTAATCATTAGAGAAATTCGAATCAAAACCACCCTGAGATATCATCTAACCCCAGTGAGAATGGCCCACATCACAAAGTCTCAAAACTGCAGATGCTGGCGTGGATGTGGAGAGAAGGAAACACTTTTACACTGCTGGTGGGACTGCAAACTGATACAACCTTTTTGGAAAGAAGTATGGAGAACCCTCAAAGAACTCAAGCTAGACCTCCCATTTGATCCTGCAATCCCATTGCTGGGCATCTACCCAGAAGAAAAAAAATCCTTTTACCATAAGGACACCTACACTAGACTGTTTATTGCAGCTCAATTTACAATAGCCAAAATGTGGAAACTAGAGTCTAAATTCCCACCAACCCAGGCATGGATTAACAAACTGTGGTATATGTACACCATGGAATACTATTTAGTGACTAAAAAAGATGGAGACTTTACATCCTTTGTATTAACCTGGATGGAAGTGGAACACGTTATTCTTATTAAACCATCACAAGAATGGAGAAGCATGAATCCTCTATACTCAATTTTGATAAAAGGACATTTAATGACTTAGTATATGGTGGGGGCGTGGGGTAAGGGGAGAGCAGAGAAAGACAGAAGGAGGGAGGTGGGTGGGGGAAAGGAATAACAGAGAATGTGAAGGAGGGAGGGGGATG
>CAUYRH010053327.1:0-33090 GCA_963574655.1 Perodicticus potto
CCCTCTTTTCCTCTCCCCCTCTCTTCCTCTCCCCCTCTCTTCCTCTCCCCTTCTCTTCCTCTCCCCTTCTCTTCCTCTCCCCTTCTCTTCCTCTCTCCCCTCCCCTTTCTTTCCCCTCCCTCTCCTCTCTCCCCTCTCTTCCCCTCTCTTCCTCTCCCCCCTCTTCCTCTCTCCCTCTCTTCCTATCCCCTTCTCTTTCCCCACTCCCTCCCCCATCCCCTGCCCCATCCCCCTCCCTCCCCCCTCTTTCAGTGTGTGGCGTCCTTCCCTTCTTCCCCAGATGCACAGGAAATTGCTAAGATCCCATACAATATGACCACCAGGGCCAAGTGCAGCTTGGTGAGGGGAGGTGACGCTCACTATGATGGCAGGGCTGGACTTCCCAGGAAGCTACTGCACAGGGATGGGGAGGACAAGGGATGACACATGACATCCAGAAAAAACACAAGCTCTGAGGGGAAGGATAGGATCAGAAAGACTGAAGTCAGAGCCTGGAGAAGGGACTCGTGCTGTCAGAGGGAAGTGGAGGGTGAGCTGCCCCCCTTGCCTATGCTTTGGAGGGGACAGAAAGTGAGTGACAGAAGGGACACCCTGGTGGGGGGATCTCTGTGTGGGTGCAGGGGGGCAAGGGAAAGGCTGCAGGGAGCTGAAGGCAGAGGCTGTGCCTGAGGGGACGGGTGGGGCAGAGGAGGGGTTGGGCCAGGACCTCAGGGATGGCCGAGGGTGAGTGGGGGCCACAGCAGGGGAAGGAGAGCAAGGTGGGGAGGGGCTTTCTCGCAGGGCTGCAGCAGGCAGCCTCCTCAGATGGCCCCATGACTGGGAATATCCTTACACATGGTCGGGATCTAACTTCCTACAAGCTGGTAGACTGTGGCAAAGGGGCAAAACTTCTGTAACATGAAGCCCCTAATGAGCTGATTTCCAGTTGCTCCAAAGCGTTGGCATGACCTGATTGGGGGTGGGCTCTGGGAGCCTCCTTGAATCTGAGACTTTTTTCTCCTGTCTTTGAAAAAGGAAGCTACTGTGGGGCTACTGCTGCAGGGAACCCAATTCTACCAGCCTCCTTGGGGCTTGGAAAAGGACCTGGGCACAACTGAGACCCAGTCTCTGCTGACGCCTTAATGGCAGCCATGTACAACCCATACCGAGCACCTGGCCACTGGGCCAGGACTAAGCTTCTAAATGTGCAGCTCTATGACGGCCAATAGAGATGGCTTCCCATCCCTGAGGCCTGTAGCTGTCGCCCTGCAGGCTTGTTGAGCAGAGGCCTCCTGTTCGGGTGAAAGGATGGACTAGACCTTGGAATCTAAGTCCCATCATCTTGATGCTCCGTTCAGGTTAGGAGATGGCATCCCTCACTGCCATGCACACTGCAGGGCGCACGTGGCTAAAGCAGAGATGCCTGCCCAGAGGCGCCAAGGTGCAGGTAGGTGTCAGATGCCAAGGGTGATGAGTGATGCACATCGGGTGGATCGTGCTGCAAAACTCAGAGCTTTGGTTCCTGGAGAGCAGCTGGGAGGTGTTTGACCAAGCCAGGGAGGTGAAGCACAACTTTCCAGAAAGATTAGTGGGTTGGGAAAGCCAGGTTACCTCCTGGTACTCAAAAGCCTTGTTCCTCACACAGATTCAAACTCAGGACTAGGTCCGGTGTTTTGGCCCAGAAAGGACAGGACAGACATGCACCTGTCTTACACATGCCCTCCACACCACCCAGGGGCAGGCTGGGAAGAAGGTGGGACTTCTAAGGTCCCCTTTCACCTGGGCCAGGTGTACCGTCCAGGGGGTCCCCCCAGAGCCTTCGAGCAGGCCTCCTCTCATCTCTGCTCTCCATCCCCCTGCCAAGCCCAAGAAGTCCCACTCAGGCTTGGCTGAGAAGAAGCCAGAGGAAGGAAGGGGTTTAGAAGACCACAGAGACGGAACAGGGTGTGGGAAGCCGCGTAACTTTTCCTCTAGTATAAGGGGACTTCAGGCCCACTTAGGCTGCCTGCCACACCTGCCTGTTTTTGTGACATTGAAGACCTAGGTGGTGCCTTGAGATGCTTCTGACACCACCCAGCTCAAGCTGTGGCCACACACCCTTGTCCTATGCCCTGACGGAGGGCAGAACGGTTCTCCTGCCCTCCTGAGCTTTCTTTCTACATAAGGTGCTGTTCTTTTTTGCTCTGTGTACATAAGAAATTTGCACTTTGGGGCTGGATACATAATCCCAGGACTCTGGGAGGCTGAGGTGGGTGGATTGCTTGAGCTTACGAGTTTGAGACCAGCTTGAGCAAGAGCAAGACCTTGTCTCTAAAAATAGCTGGTTGTTGTGGCAAGTGCCTGTAATCCCAGCTACTCAGGAGATTAAGGCAAGAGGATTCCTTCAGCCCAATAGTCTGAGGTTGCTGTGAGCTGTGACATCACAGCACTCTACCGAGGGCGGCAAAGAAGGACTTTTGTTTCAAAAAAAAAAAAAAATTTGCATTTTTAATGCTTGGTGTGGTATTGATAGAAATTACACCAATTTGCATCTTCAAGGTGGTCACCACCACAGGTGACTTCCTAATTCACATTTCTTTTTCAAAGAAAAACTCAAAACCATAAGCCATAACAATTAGCAGCAAAGGCCTCCAGAACATGAAAGCAATTTTAGCTTCTCCTGGCTCTAGAGCCCTCCTTGGGACAGGGACAGCGGTGGACAGCAGGGTGGTCCCGGCGAAGTGAGGAGGGCAGTACCTGGGGCCTGGTGTGAACACTGGGCCTGCAGGGTCGCCCACCGGAGTTAGCCAACAGCAAAGGGTAGAGGACCCCAGTCTCGATGCAAGACAGACACCTCTGATGCTGATGGAGTCTGGGGTCCCCCACATACCAACAGCTGTGGCTTGTACTGGGCGGGACACAGACTGGAAGAGGCGCAGCAGAGCCAGGGGCTGGGGCTTCAGACCTGAGGCTGCCGTGGAGCTTGCCCTGGGGTCAGGGGTGACAACACACAGGCAGTGTCCCCAGCCCGGCAAGCTCCCCTGGCCTCGGGTTCCATATCTTTTTTTAGGGCGATGTTCCCTGCACAAGATGGATGGATGATCCACGTGGTCACTCTGTTGTCAGGTCAGCTGGTGCAGCTGCAAACAAAGCCCCCTCCTGTCAGCATGATGGGTCCGAAGCCAGAGCAAAGGCAGACCTCTCCCCAGGCAAAGCTGCATTCTTACTGCACGGGGGCCCCTGTGGACCACACTAAGGTCTGACCCCTCCCTGGAGCTCTCATACCCCAGGCTAGAGGGTTTGGGGGCACCCCAAGAGAGAGCGCTGTATAGTCGCCTGACAGGCTCTGGGCTCTGGGATCACATCTGGGGAAATTGAAGAACAGAAAAGTGAAGTAACTTTCCCAAGGACACACAGCCGGGATTTCTGATGCAAAGCCAGGGCCAGAGCTAAATCAGTTTGGCAACACAGATCTGGTTTGCCCGTGACCTTTGATGGACCCGTCAGCTCCTGAGAAAAGAATGGATGTGAGAGGAGGCTCTGGAGAGACACAGAAGCCTGGACGCCTGAGGTCCTGCTTCCTGCAGTGTTTAGGGACCTTACCTCTGCTCCCCAGACACACCCGCCCTCAGGGAAGTCCTGTCCTGTTTATCGTGCTGGGTAGAAATCAGAGTTTTTTCCATCAAGAGTCTGAAAGCTTCATTTTCAAAGGCTGCTTCTCATGGTACAATTGAACAGCCATCTCCATATAAAGCATCCTGCTTTGAAATTCTGGGATGAAAGGGCTGGAGCCCATGTGGCTGGAGTGGCAGTAATGATGGTTGCAACCATCCTGGCTGTCGGTCTGTCCTGAGGTTTTGTTTTGAAGTGGGGGGAGGGCTAATCTGTTTCTCCGACTTCAGGCTCAAAACTTGAATGTGACCTGCCCAGAACACAGCCAGGCCGGAGACGGTCCGTCAGGCAGAAAGGCTTGTGTGATGGGCTTCTCTCACCTGGGGCTCCCTCTCCCTTTCCTGGGCCTTTTTAAAATCTGGCAAAGTACTTTCAGTGCCCGGCAGCAGCTCCTGGGACCACCAGGGAGGTCAACGTGTTAAAATCCAGGACAAACATTCTGCAGCGCCTGGGGCCCAGGCCACGTGTCTGTCCTGCACTGCAGCTGGTTGGCAGGGGGTGGGGGTGGGGTGGTAATGTCTGTTCTGCTCCAGATACAGGGAATCCCTCACCTTGGACCCAGTCAGTGAGAGCCTCCATGTGCACAGAGACAAGAGACTTGCCCACGCTGGGGTGAGGAAAGAAGGGAAATGGATTTCTGTCCCCGCCCCAAGGACGGGCCAGCCACAGTGCGATGTCCTCTTCGCCTACAGTTGTCCCCTCCTCCTGCAGAAGGTCATCTACCTCTTGCTGGGAACACAGGAAGCCACCAGGCAGACTGTCGGGGAGAGAAAGCACGAGATGATCGCATCAGTGGCCGTCCTTGTTGGATTGTGGAAAAATATGAGTGATCGTACCATGGAGACAGTAAGAGGTGTGGGTGCTCCGGGCCGGGACACTCCCTGTGCACGCTGGCCTGTCTCTGTCAAACCTCCAAAGTCAGGTTCCCCGGACGCTCACCCATCCCCGTCCTGCGCAGGGTCGGTCGGAAAGCAAAGGCCCCGTGGGGTGTTTCAGAGCTCAGGCATCGAAGGCGCTGAAATGAGGAAGACAAGGTGGGCTGCTTTGGGAGACCTGGACACGTCCTATAATGGGGTGCGTTCAGGGACCCACGGGGAAGGCGTCTTCACCAATGTCTTGACCCTGGTGGGAGCAAAGATCACGAAAACCTGGAGGAAGTACAAAGGTTTGATTTAGGTCATTTTCTGGACAACAGAAAATGAGGCAAAGTGTCCGTCTGGATTCCCCACCTCAAAGAGTACCCTTAAAACTCCCATCTACTGGCCGCCATTGGGAACTTCAGTGTGGGGGTCAAACACGGTGTGCACCTGTTGCTTGCTGGGGCCAGAGCTGCCGTGCGTCAGAAAACAGAAGCCAATGAGACCCGACAGAGAGCTGAGCCACCCACCCAGTGGTCTTGCTTTTCCTGTTCTTGTTTTTTTTGCAGATATCAGGTGCACAGAATTTGATGTCTGGATTTATGACCCACCATTCATAAATGGGTCCTCTCTCTTAATATTATCATCACTGTTACTGTTATTATTTTCGTTATTTATTTTGAACAATATAAGGGACTCCCACGAATCCACCATCCAACCCAAGGAAACTAGAACAGGTGCGTACATGTGTCTGAGCCTGTACATCTCTGCTTGTCACCCACGTGGACGCCTGGGAGCATGTTATTTACATGGTTAATTTCACTGCCTTTGTTTTTCTAAAGAATATCACCCTGCCTTAATCTTCAGCACTTTTTTGTAGACTCAACTCAGTTACTGATGGGTTGGATTGTCTTCAGATGTTTATTGGCCGTGCGTATTCTCTCTCCTATTCCTGTATTTTTGTTCATTTCCCCATTGGGATGTTTATCGTCGCATTAACGGAGCATGCTTTTAAATATAGGCATATAATATTAATATTAATGCTTTTAAAATTGCATGTGTGGGAAATATATTCACCCAGTCTGTAGCTTTTCTTCATTTTCTTGAAGAAATTTCTGGTAAGAAGAAGTTCTTAACTTGAGCGGAGTCGGAATCAACCTTCCCTTGTAGGTCAGAGCCCTGCGTGTTCTGTTTACGGAATCTGGCCCTGTTTGCTTTTGGTTTTCCAATCTTTAGGCAGCTGGGCAGGACATGCCACGCAGCATGAAGGAAGATCCGATTTGATTTCATGTTTTCTTTTGTGGACCGTGTTTCCAGCCTTCACTGTTGATGAGCCCTGTTTCCTCCGTGGCCCAGTGGAGGGGCCCGAGATAGTCCTGTAGAGGAGTCAGCGTGTACGAAGTGGTTACCTGAAGGTCTCGCAGTGAGGCCCTGGTTAATCAGGTCCTTGTTCCCTCGGTCAGAGCCACCTGGAGCTAGGCTGGGCTCACAGCAGCTGTAGCCCCGGATCCCTTTGGCCTCCGCCTCTGTGGCCCTATAAGGCTCTCAGGGAACGGACAGAGTCAACACACAAGAGCAATTTCCATTCAATTATGCCTTTTAGTTTTTCAAAGCATATTCATGAGTGCTGCCTGCTTCTACCTCCCTGCTTTGTTCACCCCATGAAATAGAACGGGAGGGTTCCAGGCAGCCAAGGCATCAGGAGGGTGGGTGGAATTCTGGAGATACACCCAGACAGGTGGGGGTCAGCTGAACCCTGACCTTCCTTTTGGCTGAACTCACACTGGCCACTTCTCTGTGGGACAGAGATTGTGTGGGGACAAGTGGCACCTGGATATAGCTTCCTACTAAGCACACACAAACCCTAGAATCACCCGGGTGGGACTGAATCAGCTCGGAGCCAACACAAGAAGGAAGCCCCTCCCTGCAGACATGGTTCTGCCCTCGCTTTCCACCTGGATGGTCTTAGGGCTCTGCACCTGAGCCTGGGGATGGGACGTCTGTGGAGCAAAGGCCAAGTCCACAGTGTCCCCTCCCCTGTGTTCAGGCAGCCCTTTCTGTGCCTTTTCTCCTTGGATTTGCACAAAACTCTCTCCCTCTGGCTCATAGTGGGCACTTGATACATATCGCTGGGTGAATTAATGAATGAAAGAAACCATGGACGGTGGATGGTGGATGACCAATCGGGCAGCACTTTGTAATGCTAAGAAGGTGACAACTACTCACCCAAGCCCCACGAGGGGCTCTGCACTAGCTGTGGGTGGTTGTGCCTCTTATGAAGGTCTCAAGAGCTGTCACAAGGCTGCCCTGGCCCTGGGATATGTGCTATAGACCTGCCCCCGGCTGCCTCCCAGAGCTAGTGAGAGCCTAACTTTACTGGCAGTTGTGAGGGCAACATGGCTCAGCTTTATAAAGCATTTGGCACACAATAATGAGCTTATAAAATCAGCTGGTGTTATTATGATCGCCGTCATCATCACCATCCTCACCCAAGCGCAGAATGGATGAAAAAACGAATGGGCAGTCATGTCAGCTCAGGAATATTCTATACCTGAGGCCAGTAGCTGGCTGCGGAGTCTCCATCTCAAGATTCCTTCTTTTTTAAATTTGTTTTTGATGTAAATCACATTTTTATTAAAAACACTTCCAAATTAAAAAGATTGTGCTCTGCAGCTGGATCCTCATACCTGTTTCTCAAATCAATGTGGTGCAATCTCTTGTTTTGGTTGAAGGGCAGGAAGGAAGTCAGCGTCATACTCACAGGTACTCAGAAAAGAGTTGCATTTTAATAGCCTTTTCATATAATTGTGGGTATCTTGTTCGTTTGAAACCACACAAAAATTTAACAAGTGGTTTCTTAACAGTGAGTTGCAAGTGGAATTCCGCGTCCCTGCTTTCTGCGCCCTGTTCCATTAAAATCCATTGGTTTATCTTAGTGCAAATGGATCTTCTACTCATGAGTGATTTCTTTAATAGCTTTATTGAGATACAGTAACATCTCAGTATCACAGACTATGCAATTCAGCCATTTATAGTGTATAATTCAAGAGTGTAAAGTGAACTATTCAATCCAATTCAGTGGGTTTGAGTTTATCGGCAGATACGGGCAACCATCGCCGAAGTCAATTTTAGAACATTTCACCACCTGAAAAAGAAATCATGTCCTTTCTTTGTCACTCCCATTCTTCCTCTCTCCACCCCTCCCCCTAAGCAACCAGTTACTTATATTCATGTTTGCTGCCTCTTTAGATTCTCCCTTTCTGGAAATTTCATATCAATGAGCAGGGTGGCCTTCTGGGTCTGATTTCTTACCCTCAGAGTGACCTTGTCATGGTGCGTCCATTGAGTGTGGATCAGCACTTCGTCCCCTGCGTGGCCCGATGACATACTACTGGGAAGAGGGGCAACTTTTTGAGTTTCCACGTAGCCACTGATGGAATTTGGGTGGTTCCACGTTTGGGCTATTGTGGGCAGTGCTGCTGTGAGCACATGTGGACTTTTATCCTTCATTCTTAAGACCCCTGAGGGTTTTATCCCCAGGCCCAGGCAGCCTCTCTTTAATGCCGATAGCTTTCATTGTGGTCATCTTGACTGGTGGGCTCAGTGCTCTGAACTAAATTGTGTCCTCCAAAAATTCCTATGTTCAACTCCGAGCCCCCAGTTGGCTATATTTGGAGATAGGGCCTTAAGGAGGCAATCAGAGTTAAAGGAGGTCAGAGGGTGGGGTCCCATTCCGAAGGGTTGGTGTCCTTATAAGCAAAGGAATAGTTGTGCAGGATTCACACACGTAGATGAGCATGTGAGGACACAGTGAGAAGACGACCCTCTGCCAGCCGAGGAGAGAGGCCTCTGGAGGAACAGGGCCCACACCACCTTGATCTTGGCCTCCAACCTCCAGAACTGTGGGAAAATTTTAGTTAAGTTCTGGGCTGTGATATTTTGTCATGACAGCCTGAACAAACTCAGACTACAGAACTTGGGGTCCAGAGAGGGAGGCTTTGAGAGCCAGGCAGGCACTGCCCACAGTTCCCCAGGTCAGCGGTGCCAGGCAGATGGGAACAGTGTGAGTCACCTGCTCCTGAGACCCTCCTCTGGGACACTCCCTTCCCCTAGGTTGTCAATCATCTTTTTTTGGGGGTGTGGATTTTGTGCATGTCAACCATCTTCTTAAACGCTGTGCAAATGAGGCCACCTGTCCCTCTCCCCACTCTCAAGTGGGGGTTAACAAGCCTGATGCCCCAATCACGGAAAGCTTTACAACTTTCCCACCTGGATGTCTGGGCTTGGGATCTGACAAGAGGACTCTGGGCCTGGGGAAAACCCAACTTTAGCAGCTCCTTGTCCCAAGGCCCGTTTCTAAAGGGAATTTTGTCTGGTCTATGTTTTCTGGAAGTGGAAATAGAAACTGTGAGAGTAGAGACTTCGTTTGTCTGAGTTAGTCATTGCAGAAATAAATGTTGGCCGAATGAATGAAGATCAACTGAGTCTACCTACTGACTATTCAAATAGCAGTTAACCCAAATGTGTGCGTCTGCTGTTTCTCTGCTAAGTTTCTTAGAGACGCAGCCCTGTCTGTACCCAGCAGAGCACTAAGAAGGTACTCTGCACACAGTCAGTCTTCACTGCATCCTTGTTGAACGACTTATAACTCTCACGAACATGCGTGAACGTGGCACTGGCTTCCCTACATCATGATTCTACTAACTCTTTCCGGATTCAGATGCTTCCATCGCACAGGAATTCACAAGGCTACTTTGCTTCCACATGCAAAGAGGGCTGGAAATTGTAGTTTCTGGCCCCTGAGAATAGGAGAGACCTCGGAAGGGAAGTGATGGATGAGTATCATGGATGACAGGTAGCCCACGACTTCAGAGGTTTCCAGTTGACAATTATGCATTTATAGGTTACACATCTGTTTATCTGAACCCAACTCAGAACCATAAGCCCTATGAGGGTGTTTAACTTACCAAAGTGTACATGGGAAGAAAGGCTTGCTGCATGAGGAGTAGGTTAGCCGACCTCTGAGGGCCATGCCTAGGTGCAGATCAGTTTCACATGCAGTGGGAAATACCAGGGCAGCTATTTAAGACCAACATTACAAGCAATTTCTACAGTTCATGTAACTTAATCCCATCAAGGTCCCCAAGGGATGTCTCTTCCCCTCCCTTCTGCGGGGTGTGAGAATCAGAATCGTGGTGAGGGAGGCTGGTGAAAGATCATGTAGCTGGTAAGTGGGAGAGGCCAGAAGGAATTATTTGATTCCTAAAAAAACAAACCCAAGAATAAAAAAAGTGTTCTGAACTCTGCAAGCTTCATTTTGATTGATACAAATGTCTGTGCTGATGGCGCAGAAGTGTCCCCGTGGTGTTCCTCCCCCAAAACATGTCCTAGATTTCTATCCTTGCTTACACTGCTGGGGAAGAAGAGCCTTCTCACTCTCATTTGGGAGCCTTGAGCCTGACTGAGCTTCGAAACACCTGCTTAGACACTGCAGCCCCTAGGAGCTGCCTTCTCACGCGCCTTCTGTTGGCGCCTCCACCACAGGACACCTCCTGAGTACAGACTCCAAACCTGGAGTCAGTCTCTCGGGAGACTCAGCCTTTACCCCCTTGCTCCGTGAAATTTCCAGAAAGACACCACTCGAACACAGGGATGATACATTCCTTAGCTTCACCACCCCCAACCCAATTCAAGACTCAGCCAAAAATGTGAGTTTGAGCTTTAGTGAAATAGGGGTAGAGGATAATGTGAAGAATTAACCTGAAACCCACCTGCTGTGTTTCCATTTAGCCTTTGAATCCACATTTATCTCAATCTTCCTCTTTGATGACAACATTTAGCAAGAAATGGTAAAATTCCTCCCTAGAAAATTTAGAACCTTGAAGAAATGAAGGCCTGTGTCAGAGGGTTTAACAGCCTTATAGGCGGATACTTGCTGTTCTGTCAAGTTGTATTTGGACAAAGGTTGCAGAAAACTGAATACACAGTAGCTTGAACTAATGAAATATTTTTTCTTGCTTAATAGAAATTCTGGAGGTAGGTGGTTTGGGGTTCATATGGACTAACATGAGGAGTCAGGGGAATTTCCTGTGTTCTGGCATCTTGGAGTGTAGTGTCCTCATGGGGACAGCAAGGCTGCTCCACCTCCTGCATTCCATCTGTCTTCCAGGCAGGACTAATGACAAGAAAAAGCAAAAGGCACGTGTTAAGGAGTCAGCCCTCCTCCTTTTCTGGAAGCCCCATCAGGCAATTTCTGCTTATGTCTCATTGGCCAGAGGTATATCACAGGCCACCCCAGGTGTGAGGAAGGCTTAAACCCAGAAACATTAGGCCCGGCACTCCCATCCTTCACCATTCCCACTGAAGGTTTGCTAGGAAGGGAGAGGGGGAGGATGGATATTGGGTGGTCAGCCAGCAGCAGCCCCCGCACTTAGTCACTAGCCACGTTCCATGCAGGACAAACAGCAGTGACGTTTCATGGAGCACGTGGCCCAGGTGAAACTGAAGCCTGGCACAACGTGGGTGAATAAAGAGGAGGTGCACCTGGGAGAGGTCAGATATCACTGCCGGGAACGCACCCTGCTCACCAGGGTTTCTGCTGTCTGCATGTTCAGAGAGCGGGAAGTGGGTGGGCTGAGATGTAGCTCTGTGGTGAGGGCTAACAATGAAGGCCTTGGCAGAGCTGACCACTCAAATCAGCCCTTCCCAGCGGAAGGCTCTCCTTACACACTTGCATGTGGTTGGGTGGCCAGGATGGGTGTTACAATGTTGAAATACTTTAATGCCAGTTGGGGTGTAGCCTCTCACCCTAGCTCCAGGCTTCTCTCACTGGCCTGGCTGCTCCGTGACCTTGGCCAAAAGCCCTGGGACTATCCCTCAGTTCTAGTGGGCTGGCCTGCCTCTGTGCCTATAATTCCATCACAGTGCCTATGACATTAACTATTTAAAATAGTATTAACAGATAGAAGAGCCCAGGTATGATAATATTACCTCCAATATCCTGGAGGTTGAACAAGGTCACGAAGGTAAGATGCTGCCTCCCACCTGCTCACAGAGGGTCGGCTGACCACTGGGTGCCTCCCACCTGCTCACAGAGGGCCGGCTGACCAGTGGGTGCCTGCCATTCAACATAGACTGAGGGGAATTTTTGGCCATACTGGGTGGTCCAGCTGGACATCTGTCCTGCATCAGGCCACTCAATAGGTGACATGTCTTCCTCCCCCTTCAGCATGTTCCGGAAGCCTCTCTAAGCCCAAGCATAGTGGCTTAGGCAAGTCACTGTCAGAGGAAGTGGCTTTTCTACTCAATTACCCTCCAGATCTGCAGTGATCAGCCCACATGCCACCAGAGCCGCTAATGAGGACAGATGGGCCTCATGATCTGTGGCCCGGAAGGGGCCGCACAGGGGGTGGGTGCTGTTTGGTGTGTTAGGAACAGCTCTCTCAGCAGGTCCTAAACTCTAAAAGAATTTTCAAAGAGGATGATGGTGGCGATGGTGATGGTCTTTTATTGATGGATAATAGAACAGTTGTACATATTTTGGGGGTGCATGTGGTCTTTTGATACATGTTTACAAAGTGTAATGCTTAGACTAAGGTGATCAGGACATTCTCATCCATGTATATCTCTTTTGTGTTAGAAATATTCTGATCCTTCTCTTCTGGCTATTTTGAAAAATACAGTAAACTATTCCCCTATTAGAGCTTGTTCCTGCCAACCCATCTCCAACTCTATTTTTTTGCCTGTCAGCCAACTTCTTGGTGATTCTTATTGACTGATCCTCCCTGGACAGAAGCGCGGCTCCCGGAGCTGCTCCCTGGACATCCGGAAGTGAGAAGGGAGCCGATCACCCCACAGGCCGATTGTTCGAGACAGGCATCACCTCTGAGCTGTCAGCATCCAGCAGGTGCCCGGCCTGCACTGGGCGCTGAGGTCACCTCACCATCCTCCCAGCTTTGAGGTCGAAGGATCTGTGTTGGGGTTTGGAAGTCGAGAAAGGCTTACAAACTCAATACGCTTACCAGACGCAAGCATCTTCCTCCTCACAAATTCTGGCATCATTGAGTAGGGCTCAGTGAAAACAAGATAGACATTGTCTTCTCACGTGGTTGGTACTGGTGAGCAGAGGAGATAAGCAACTGCCTTCCTCAACCACTGGCACCGGTGTGGCCACATGACTTGCTTCACTAATGAAATGTGACATCTGCTCCTTCCCATGGAAGCCACCGGGACTCCTTGTCTGCTCCTAAGTGACAGTGATGTTTCAGGTAAGAGTGGTACCTTCAGGTTGGATGGCAGGATGAAGGCCGCATGGAGCAGGGCTGGTCCCAGCTATTCATGTTCCCATGAGGGGACAAGAGATCCTCCTTGGCCGAGTTAAGCCCCTGGGCCCCGGGGTTGTGTGTTGGTGAAACTTAATCCCGTCTGAGCCAGCTGATGTGGTTTAGGAGTGGATTTGGAAGAGACATCAGTTGCCTGGGCTCCACGCTGGTGTCCAGCCAGCTCTGCCTTCCCAGCCTAGAGCTGATGGTCTCCACCCCCTGGAGGGCTGCCCCCAGATTGGCCCTCCTACCCTGTGCACCCCATGCCCCACTGGGGAAGCGTCACAATGAACCCCACTTGCTGGTGCCTTCTCCACACCCTCAGGGCTCAGTCAACAAGCTGAACACCTGTTCACCTCCCTGTGAGCCAAATCAACCCTTCCTTTGGGTGCCAGCAATAGACCCATCCACCCGTTTCCTTCCTGTCTCCAATGTCCCCCCTTTTTAATGTCCTGATAATGTTTCCCAGCCCCATGATAAGAACCCTACAAAGTTGGGCATCCTTCCCTGCCCACTTCCCATGGCCCAGAGTCTTCTGGAAAATGAGGAATGAGGGGGAATTTTCCTTAAGTCTCTTCCCAAGTTAGTTGCCATGTCCCTGTACCTCTTCCCAGCTCCTCCAGCCACAGTCATCCTCCCTAGGCTGCTGACAGTGGGGACGAGCCTTCCATCACTCCCCAAAACCCATGCTACCAGAGCCAGACAGGATGGAACCTGCTCACAGAGGGCCGGCTGACCACTGGATGCCTCCCACCTGCTCACAGAGGGCTGGCTGACCACTGGATGCCTCCCACCTGCTCACAGAGGGCCGGCTGACCACTGGGTGCCTCCCACCTGCTCACAGAGGGCCAGCTGACCACTGGGTGCCTCCCACTTGCTCATAGAGGACTGGTTTGGTGGAAGTGGAACAGGGCTGCAACCCAAGACAGAAGCCTGGGATGCTGATCCAGCTCACAGTTTAGAGCAGGTGGAAGCACTGGACTGGGCACCGTGGGCCCCTCTCCTCAGAGCTCCAGCCTAGACATGACTTCCCAAATGCACATGCCCACCCTGGTACCCTCCCCTCTTCTCCCTAACTTCGTGTCCCAAACCTCCCAATCCAACAGTGCCAAGAAACTGTTTTCAAATTGAGTCCCTTGATCATGCAATGCACACTCATCTCTCTTTCTCTCCATCCTTCCACATCTAAGTAGAAGAGGCAAGTCTATCAACAGAGGATGGCTGAGGCAAGTTCTTCTCCCAGCTGGGCCAGGTCAGATTCTCAGGTGGTAGCCTTCCGTCTGCCTGGGGAGTTTGTCACCGACTCAGGGCAAGCCAAGGGGCCACTATTCCTCTCTGGGGTACACAGTCCATTTTAACAGGCAGCTGAGACCCGGTGTCTTCTCTCGCAGACTGGCCCTGGGCTGCAGTATGATTGCCCTGTGAGTCATTCTGTGGGTGGCAGGTGCAGCTTCTCCCACCTGATTCTGCAGCGGACTTTACACAGCTCCCCCAGGGAGCCACTCCACAGCCTCCAGCGATAACCTCCCCTGAGAAGGGGAAGTGACTTTGAATCAGAGTTCCCCACCCCCACCATGTGCCACTTGAAAGTTGTACTGGGTGGAGGGAGATGCCAGGGCAGGGGAGTGTGAGTGCTTTCAAGAAACTTATCATAATTTTAATCAGCATTTTCCCTTCCATTTAAACTCACAAACTTAGCTACTTAATCAAATGTCATGGTTAAGACACATTTACCTCCTTGGGAGAGAAATGAACAATGGCAGCTCAATTTGGCTTTGGATGGATTTTAAAAATAGTTGAGTCTGTGAAGGCCATTAGATAAATGTCCTAGGAGAGCTTCAAAGAGGGCCTCCTGCAGGGCGCTGCCCAGCCTTTGTTGGGAAAATAAAGAAAGGGACCAGGTGAGGATGCTGCAAGGCTGGGTGCCTCTGGTGGGTCCAGGAAGCTGGGGTTTTCCTAGTGGGGACAGTGGGCCAGAACTGGCAAGAGGACCAGAATGTTCCACAGTAAATATATCTGAAAAGGTTCCTTTGGTATGCACTGAACCTGCTGTGTGTATGTTGGGGGTGACACATGCCTGCCCTCCCAGTTCCCAAGGGGAAAACAATGATAGGTCAGAAGTATGAGCATCATCAAAGTATAGAAACCAGTTACACAAAATGGCAAAAGATTAAGTTGTGGGTTTATTGTTTCATGGTCCATAAAAAATGACAATGATTTCTTTCTTCAAGAGATAAAATGAAAACAAATGAAATAAGAATGGATGATCTCCTTGGAGAGAGTTGGGCTTGAGTCACCCCAGGAAGAAAAGAAATCAGAGCACCATAATTCCCAGCCTGGGTTGGGACAGAGGGATCCTCTCCTCCCAAAGACTGAGGGGGCTTGGGGGGGGGGGTCTTCAGGCTCCAATATCCCCTGCAGACTTCGCCTCTTGTTCCCCCCACAGTTCCAGAGAAGGCTTCACCTACTGTTGTCTTAGCATAGGGGCCCCTAGGTCAGGTGAATAAAATTCAAGGGCTCTTTAAGCTTGGATGGGGAAAAATTGGCACCTTCACGTTTTGGGAACTCGGCATTTCCCTCATTACAAATGCGGGTAAGAGGACCCAGAGGAAGGAGGGCACCTGTGACAGTCAAACATAACACAGGCCTGGGTTGCAGGTAGCTCAAAATATTCTTGCTGCGTATCTCGACGTGAACAGTGTGGCAGTCTGGGACCCGCCGCTTGCTTGCTCAGCGCATGACTATAGAGGAGCGTGTACTGTCACGTTAGACATTTGTTCCAGCGCTCTTTGACAATGCATTTCCACATAGTCGGTTTCCTAACAATCCTGTGCTTGGTAGCTTATGCACTTGAAAACGTCCTGAGGGGGGTCAGCTGGTTTCCACAGGGCTGCGGAAGGGGTTCCTGGAGGAGACGGCGTCAGAGCCCGCCAGGTCACCTGCGCCGCCCCCCGCGGGCCCAGCGGGCCCTCCCCGGCAGCGTTCCCACCTCGGCCCGCTAGGTGGCAGCAGCAGGGGCCTTCCCTGCCGGCCGCCCCAGGCCCGGCTGCGGTTCCCGGAACCGGACCTCCTGGTCCCCTCTCGGTGGGCTTGGCCCCTCGCACCTCGCAGGGGGAGGGCTCTGGCCCGGCGGGCAAAGTGCTGACTCATCCTGCTGTCCCTCTGGAGCCCTGACCGGCTGTGACGGGTCCACTGTGATCAATTACTCCTATAACACCTCCGCGTGGGAGGAACTATGAGACCCATCCAACAGATGAAAAGATCGAGGGCCAGAGTGGTTAGGGAGTAGGCAGCGGCCCGCGGTCTGCCCACCTCACGGCTGCGGCCCCTGCCTCTTGGGGAGCAGGTGTTTCCGCGCTCCCGTCTGGGCACAGTGGGGTTCCACGGCCGGCTCTTCGGGACGTCCACGCACATCCGGGCCCGCCGTGGGCCACCTGGCTGTGTCCCGCTCACCGGGAGCCCTCACTGCTCTCCCCTGGGCTGGGCGACTCCAGCTGACCTGGGGGGAGCACCTGTCAGGGCAGGGCCTGGGCGTGGCTTCTCCCTCCGCCCCTTCTGTTTTTACCCCGAGGGCTGCTCCAGCCGAATTCCCAAGGCCCTGAGTTTGCACTTCCCTTAGCCACGTGGAGCCTTGAGAGCAGGGCTTTGTCTGGGTTTCTGAGGAGACCTGCTGTCCTGAGGTTCTGACTGTGCCCTGTTCTCAGTGAGAGGGGTCCCCAGTGAGCGCCTAGGCTCCTTTACTCCCTGTCTGGCAAGTGTAGCCTAAGCCGGGTCCGGGAGGAAGGCCGCGTGTGGGGAGGGGGCGGGGGAGAGTCTGGGAGGCCCAGATTCCCTGGAACTTTCTAGTGACTCCTATGGAGCAAGGGCCTGTCCAAGCAGCAGCTGGGGCTGGGTAAGGAGGGCCGCTGGACGCGCAGCCCTGCACTGTCGGGTAATTCGGACACGGGGTGGGCTGTGTTGGGGGCAAAAGCGCTGAAGCGCAGGCTGAAAACGCAGCGACCTCTCCTCTCCCTGCCAAGGCCCGGGGCAGGGACCCACGCAGCGGACAGAGCAGGAGTCCCCACAGACGACCTCGGGTAGACGCGCGGCTCCGCCGGGAGGAAACTTTCTGCTTCACGCGGCCCGCCCCAGACCTTTCTCAGGAACGTCACCTCCCCAAACCCTCTGGCCGGGCGCACCCGCAACCGGTTCTGAACCTCGACCTGCTTCGCAAGCCAGCCGGTTTCCCTGGCAACAGCATCCGGCGGTGCTCCGCGGTCCAATCGGAGCTTGCGGCCTCTCTAGCGCCTTTCGCAAGGTGGGGACCGGGACGAGGCCGGGGATGAGGAAGGGGCGGACCGAGTCCCACCAGCGGTGTCGCCAGGGGCACGACAGTCTCCCGCGGCGAGCCGGGCCGCGGAGAGGTGGGGCAGCCAGCGGGAGCCGGGGCTGGGCTAGGGGCTCAGGCTCCCGTTCGAGGGGCGGGGAAGGCGGGTGACGTGAGCCGGGCCAGGCGGGCGGAGTTGGGACCGGCTCAGGGAGGCGGGGGCGAGCGCGCGGAGAGGCAGACGCGAGGAGGGAGGCGGCCGAGCTGCGCGGGCGGCTTTGCGGCGGGCGCGGTGGGCGCGGGCGGCGGGGCCCCGGGATCCCCGCGCGCCTCCTCGGCGCGGCGCCGCCGCCGCGCGTCCCCACGCCCCGCGCTCCACGGCGCCCTCGCCCCACGCGCCTCCCGTGCCCGCCTCCCGCCAGCCTCCTGGCCGCAGCCGTCTGCGCAGCGAGCGCTCAGACGGAGCCCCCGGGCAACTTGGGCGGCGCAGATCGGCGGCAGAGCCCACTGACCCGACGCGCCACGAAGGGACTCGTATCAGCTCGCGTCGCGGTGGCCCAAGGCCCCGGGCAGCGCCGCCCCCTCGGCGCGGAGCTTCGGCTGGGGGCAAGAACCGCGCTTCGCTAGACACGCACCGTGCGCGGCGGCGCCGCCAGCCTCCCTCCTCGCTGCCCCGGAGGGCGAAGCCCCGGCTCCTCAGACCCTCGCTGCGCGGCGACAGCGCCGGAATACGCCCCGCCTCGCCGCCTGGTCGCTGTGTCGCCCCCGGAGGAGGCCGCGAGCCCCGCGCCCCGGCCGGACGATGTGCGCCCCCGCGGGCCGCCCCGCTTGAGCCATGCGCCCCAGCGGCGGCGGCGCGCCGGCCGGCATGGAGCCCCGCGCGGCCGCGCTCTGACTCGCTGTGCGCCCCGCGGCCGGCGGCGGACCGAGAGCCGGAGACCGGCGCCGCGGGACGGAAGCGAGCGGGCGCGGGCGCCGCGCAGATGGCCGGGGCGAGCCAGGTCTGAGGCCCCGCTCCCCGAAACGTGACCATGTGGATTCAACAGCTTTTAGGACTCAGGTGAGCAACCCGGCCGGTGCCGGTGCGTGTGGGTGAGAGGGTGCCAGGCTGCGCAGAAGTGGCGCTTTCCTCTGTGTGGCAAATAAAGGGACCCCTCCTCACTTCCCGCGAGCGGCCAGCCGGGTGCTCCGGGAGCCCGGGACGCAGAGCTCTGCAGCCCCGCAGGGAGCGGCCGGTTCTCCCCGGCTCCACGCGTCTGAGGTCCGAGCAGCGGCGCCCGCCCCAGAAACCGAGGCAGAGGGGCCGGCCGGGCTTGCCCGCAGCTCCGGGCGCCAGCAGCGCAGTGTCCTGGCCGGTCGCCCCGGCGCGCCTCCTCCCCGGGGCCCGGAGCGAGGCATGGGTGGTTGGGCGCGGCGGGCGCGGGGGCCGGGGCTGCAGGGAGAAAGCTAAAGCTCCCGGCTCCCAGCGAGAGCAGTGCAGGCGGAGTTAGAGGAAACCAGAGCCAAACAGTCGCTCCGCCTGCCCTTCCTCTTTCTCGGGGTCCCCAGGCTCCCAGCTGCCGATCCAGCTGTTTGCGGGGGACCTCCGGGCCGGCGGGCCAACACAGCTGGCGGACAGTTGGGGCTGGAGAGCTGGGGCTCTGGGGGAGCGCCGCCAGGCCCCCCCTAGCAGACACACGCACACACACACATGCACGCGCGCGCGCACACACGCGGGCGCGTCCCGGGGCTTGTCTGTGTGGCGAACTTAGGGGCCAGCGGGAACAGGGATTCGAGCCGGAGCCCGTGGTGGGGGTTTCCAGAAAGACCCTCTGGGCAAACTTCGCCCAGGCGCGCGGGCTTCTCCAGCCCCTTCCTTGGGTAGCCCAGGGCCAACCAGAGCACAGTTCTTTATTGAGGGGCAGGTTGCCTCAGAGCCGTCGCCCTCCGGCCAGGGGTCTCCGGCCAGCGGAGCTGATGCGTTTGGGTCCCGGGTTAGAACCAGAGTCTGGAGGACGTAGGTAGGAGGTAGAGAAGGCGGCGTGCGGTTCTCGACTTTGACCACTGGGATGCACTGCGCGCCCGCGCTGGGGAGCCAGAGGCGCTGGTAGTTGCTAGAGCAAGCTGCCTTAGCCGCCCCCTCCCCGGGATACAGCGGGGAGGGGAAGGGAGGATGAAGTATGTGTGTCCTGATTTTGAGAAATCAGGGAGGGACAGGGAACGCTAAGGGTTTTCTGGCTACCTTTGAGTTATGAGCTGATACCGCACCCAGGGGCGAATACTGCTTAGCACATGTAGGGGAAATTTCGAAAGGTTGTTCTTGGCGTTTCTTCCCCACTGGTGTCTTGTTTGCCGCTGGGAAGAGGTTAATCATGGAGCCGGCTGTGTGGGGCGTTGGGTTTGGCTGGGCTTGCCTTGGTGTGGTGGCTTGGGCTAGATAAGGTTTGGGCTTGGGCCGTTCTGGGATGTAGGCAGCATGGAGCCCGGTCAGCCTTGCTGGGATGACCCGGGTCCAGGTTCCCTGTGGTTGCTGCCCACCGTTTTACCATGGATGATTGTCCGATCTCACAAGACCTTCATGGCCTGTGAATGACCACATGGGTCCCCTCCTGGGGCAGCATCCCGCCTTGTTCTCCTAGGTGGCTCCTGAGCTGCCATCTGTCACTTGATTCCTGATGGCAACTTATTTAAATAGACTTCTTTTTTAATTGCTAAGTTGCTAGATTAAAAGATTAGAGCGTTTTGATAAAGGGAAAGGAGAACAAATATCATGGAAAGAAACCTCTCTTGTGGTTCAAAATTCACTAAAATAGTTCCTCTAAAGCACCCTTAAGTAAAATCTTGGGATTCTTCTTTAAGAGATGGCTCTGTTGGTGATTTTGAAGACTGACCTTTTGTTTTCTCCCCTTGGTGTTAGCAGAGGAGGTTTTTCTGTGTGTGTTTAAGTACCAGCTGTCATCCATTTAGGAAGAGCTCTGTCTGTCTCCTGCCCAGAAGAAAGAGGACTGCCCAGAGGGTCTGGATAGTTTTGCTTCATAGGGGGCAGGTAGGGGCTGAGAGCCTGGGGTTGCTTGCTCAAGATCTGGAAATGCACCTTTCCCGTCGAGAGGAAGGTGTTCTTGTAGGCACTCCCGGATGAGCACGAGGTATCTTGCTGCCAGGCTCAGAGCCTGGTCTGGGCAGGTAGACAGACACCCAGCCTCCAGCCCAGGTAGGAGAAGGCTGCCTGCCCCTGCTCTGCTAGGGAAGAGGCTCAGTGTCACAAGAGGGAGGGGCTGCTTAGCTCTGGATCTGGAGACAAAGTCCCGGCTTGGTTATTTGCTTCTGCATTGCAATTGAGTCTTTTCATTTTAAGAGGGAGAAACAGATTGAGTTTTATTAGCTGCTTTTATGTCTTTTTTGGTGGTAGTTCTCTCAAAGCTCCAAAGAGACTTTCCATCAGCTCTGAGAAAGGTGGCCCTTGAAGGAGACCCGGTAGCTTGCCGGGCTGTGTCCAAGCTCACCCAGTCTCCGACTGAGTTGAGTTTGGCCGTTTCGTATTAGTTGCCTCTGAAGCTGGGAGCAGTAGCTGGCTCCCAGGCTGAGAGCCTCCATCCAAGGCATTTGCCAGGCAGCTCTACGGACTGCTAGGCAATCCCTTGCATACTGCCATAGGGTCATTCCTAGGCCCTGTACCTCGGGTCATTCCATCTGCTCCCCATTCTAAGGTTCCTCTGTCCCTCTGTTAGGGAGGCCCTGGCTGTGCGTGAGGACATAATTCATAGCTTCCCAAGCCCTCTTGTGTGCATTGAGCCATGTCTGGACCTCGTGGCAGGGATCTATCGGGTTGGCTCTCACTGTCCCCACTGTGAATTCCCCCAGCAGCTGGGGCTGTGAAGCAGAGCTGAGTGGCTGGAGTCAAAGGCTCTATCCATAGACACTGCTCTCTCCCGAATCCCAGCTCCTGCCGGTTTCCAGCTGTTGCTGCTAAATTGATTGCAACTGGAGCCTATCTAGTGTCAGCGGCCCTGGTACTCATCAGGGAAAATAATGCTGGAGTAAATCACGAATTTAAGAGGCAGCTCAAATCTCTGGACAACACGGGTCTGTCCTGCTGAGTTCCTGCTCACCCCACCCTGGGGATCTGTGTCTGAGCAGAGGAGTGGGTAGCAGGCTCTTCCCAGTCTGGTCCCATTTGTTTATTTTAATCACCTGCTGCCTGTTCTGTGCATTGGAGTGGGGAGCAGGGCACAGCAGCCGAGGGACTGAGAGAGCTCCACGCCTCCCTGAGCGTCTGTCTCTGGATCTCTGGAGACAGAATAGCTTGCTGCCTCTAACACACGCACCTGCGTCTTCCTAGCAGGGTGGCTGGAGGGAGGGCTGTCCCCCATCCCAGCCTCATCCTCCCCGGCCTCTGACCCAGCACAAAAAGGTGTCTGGCAACTGTGGTTCTGTGTGTGCCCTGGCCCTGCATTTCCCTGGGCTTTTGGGGGGAAAACCATGGGGTATGGGTAGTGTGACCCTGGGTCATGACAAAGTGGGTAAACACAGAACTCGACCCGACCCACAAAGAGCTGAGCCTGCCAGAGCCCAGGAGCCCCTCTCTGGGGTTATGTAAGAGTCATCTGTCTCAAATACGTATTTGCCAAGTTTTCTTCAAAGGGTTACAAGTCAGTAGAGACCAAACTGATGTAAAGATTAGCTGGGAAAGCCAAATATATCCTTGATCTAGATTTTATGTTTGAAGTGTGGCTTGAGAGGGTTTCTCCTGCCTGATGCTATCCAGGCCCAAGGAGGAGGCCGGGCCAGGGGCTTTCTGGGGCTAGAGCAAACAGTGGAGGTGTGGTGTCACCACTCTTTCTTCCTCCACGACCCCCTTCCAGGAATTCAAAGGGGCCGGTGAGTCACGAGGCCGCCGAGTGGGGAGTGGTGGTTACATAACTCAGATTAACTCTCAGTTAATCTGCCTTGAAGAGCGAGTCAGGCAGGAGTGTGTCCATGCCAGAGCTCTGGGGGCCCTTGGGGCTGCTGGGTCCCCCTGGCCTATCAGCCTCAAGGCTGGGATGAGAGCTGGTGCCAGGAGGACTCCCTGCCCCGGGGCCCTCACTGGGGCAGCTCTCTGTCCCCAGCAGTTAGCAACTGAAAGTGGCTTCTTCCATGCTGGGTCCCTGAGGCCCTTTCCGGAGGTGGTGAGGACTATCTCTTGCTCCTGTCTGGGGCAGCACAGCAGCTGTCCGATCATCTCCCGGCAGACACCAGACCAGGCTGGGTGCAGGGAGGCTGTGCTGAGCCTCTGCCTTGAATCTCCTTGCCAAGGGCCTTGGAGGGGATGGCGAGAGGCCGGAGACCCACTCTGTTTCTATGAAGTCTCTGGAGTGGATAAATATCTCTAATGTGACCGCAAGAGACCCAGGGTGAAGGGTGGTGTGTCTGAAGTCACCAGCTCTCGTCCTAGCCCTGAGGTTCTGTTTGCACGGGACAATTTCCTGGGGCTGGGCCATGGGGGACCAGGTGGGTGGACCTTGGGCCTGCACCTGCATTTGCATCCATGTGCCCTCTGGAAAGGGGTGCTACTTATTTCTTTATCTGCCTCCCTTCCCCAAACAACAAAGGTGGTGGCAGCAATGCTGGGTTCACCTGGGCTGCAGGCCTCAGCCTGCCTGGATCTCCCTGACTATTCTTGCTCTGTCTGCTCACCTGACTTCTGCTGAGCATTGCCCTTTCTCCTGGGTGCCTAGCCAAGGGGAGCTGGCAGGGCTACATCTGGCCCTCTCTGTCTTCCTGCCTCTGCCAGCCCCCAGGGGGCAGTTACTTGGGAAGCACCAGTGCCGCCCACCCCGGGGGTGGTATGACAATGCTCCTTAGACCTGTGTGCCTGCAACCTCAGGGTTGCTGGGAAAGGGGAGCAGCTGCGACATGTATGTAGCCTGGCAACTCAGGGGTGTGCTGGCCAGAAGGGTTCTGGGCTGTGCCTACAGGTCCTGTCTCACATTGGAGAAGAGTCCTTGGTCAAGGAGTCCCTGAGGGCAGGGATCATGTCCCATTCTTCACCCCTTCTTGAAAGGGTCTGGTGCATAGTAGCTGTTTAGGAAACATCAGTAGATGAATAAATGTGTCTGCAAGGCATAGTGTCCCCTTTTTTATCGAGTCTCACCTTTGTGCCTCCTCCTCTGTAATTCCACCCTGAGTTCCCAGAAATGATTTCTGGCCTTAGGCTTAGGCCTTGTCTTTCCTCAAGTAGATACTACTTCTTTAAGCTGGCTTCCTGGTGCATACAGTTCCACCATTAGAGATGCATTTCTTTGACTAGAGGATTTTTTTCACGATTAGAATACAGAAGAGCATAGGAAAGACTATCCCAGTGATCTCTTTGGGTCATTATCAGTTCTCTCTGAGAAAGAGGATGAGACCTTTAACTGGCAGGAGGGGTGGGTGTAGCTGGAAGGAGAATGTGAAGGTGGCACAGGTCTGGCAGTGGGATGGCAGAGGAAGTGCCACCAGCGACTCAAGCGCAGGAGAGGCTCGGGGGCTCAGGCCTCCTCTTGTTCTCAGCTTTCTCAGGACCTATAACAGTTTATTTACCTACTAGGGAATAGTTAGTTTGAAATAGGTCCAGTTCATCTGAAAGAGAAGCTTCTAGGTCAGTATACAAGTCCTGGGGCGGGAGAAGATGCTGATAAGAGTTGAGAGTTACTCTAACAAGCTGTGACAAGCATACACCTCTGCTCCTACCCAGATGTGAGCTCCAGAACTTGCACTGCACTTGGATAAACAGGCAGCTCTTAATGGCCTTTATGACGTGTGAACAGCCGGGATCTCTGGTTTCATTGTCTCTCAGTTCCTGGGCACCCAGGCAGGGGACATCTCGCTGTGAGCAGATGCTGTGGCAGACCCAGAAATGAGAAGGCTTCTGCCCCCAGAGTCTTCACAGTCTAAGAAATGGGGGTGGAGGGAGTATGCTCAGAGGTAAAAATTCTTTTATTAGGGTGGTGACCAGCACTGTCCATTAGAAAGAGAAGAAACAAGCCATATTTTTTTTTTTTTACATTTCAGTAGCCACATATTTTTTTAAAAAAGATAAAATTAATTTTAATTATATATTTAGTTTAACTCAATGTGTCCAAAATATTATCATTTCTATAACCAATATAAAATAGTCTTTAATGAATATTGCTTTTACATTATTTCTGTACTAAGTCTTTGAAATCAGATGTGTAATTTATTCTAAGACCACATCTGAGTTGGGACTAGCCACATTTCTGAGTGCTCAGTTGCCCTTTGGAACTAGTGGGTGTATGTGGGACATTGGCTTAGTTTGAACATTTCCTGTTAGAAACTTGGAGGTGGGTGGCGCCTGTGGCTCAGAGGAGTGGGGCACCAGCCTCGTGTGCCGGAGGTAGCAGGTTCAAACCAGGCCCTGGCCAAGAACTGCAAAAAAAAAAAAAAGAAACTTGGAGGTGAGAAAAGTAATTTCCTGAGAGCTGGTCATGCCCTTGACCAGCATCTGCCTTTAGAACTTCACTGCTGCTCTCTTGGTATATACAGACTCTGAGCAGAGCTGGCCTGCCCTGTAGCCCTCCTTATTCAACAAGTGACATTTGCTGGGCACCAGCTCTGTGCTTGGGTGGTGCCACTGTCAGAGGTAGGATAGAGATGGGTTAACAGCTGCTGTGTTTTGGCACCTGTGGTCTGGAGAGGGGTGTGCCTATGCCAACTAGGCATTTACACCCACTGGGCACCTCTCCTACCAGTTTGTAATGGAGTGCTTTGAGTTGGAGGGCACGATAAAAGTCTGGTCACTTGTAACAGAGGACCAAAAGCTTTCTGAGGACAGGAAGGTGGGGTCAGCTGATGAAGTATAAGACCAGCAAGTTAAACAGCACATTTGATTACTAAACTGGAAAAGCCAAAGGGAAAAAAAATCATGCAATCATATCAATTGATGCAGAAAATTCATTTGATAAAATTTAACATATATTTGATACAGAAACTCTCAGTAAAATAGGAATGGAGGGGCACTTTCTCAATTTAATGAAGAACATCTATACAGCCAATATTAATATTAATGGTGAGAAACTGGTTGCTTTTCTCCTGCGATCAGGGGCAAGAGACGGGCATCCACTGTTTCCATAGTGGACGTCCTTCTCAAATATAAGTAGAAAAGGAGAAAGTGTACAGAAAGGAAGAAACATAACTGTCCCTATTTGCAGATGATACAATTATCTACGTAGAATGTACCATGTAATCTACAAAACAAACCCCAAAACTCCTAGAACTTACAAGCAACTTCATGCGATCATGGAAGATGAGCAAAAGGTCACATATCAATTGTATTTCTATCTAATAGCAATAAGCATACAGACACAGATGTTAAAAATGTAATACTACTTAACAGTTGCTAAAGAAAAAAACTGTTAGGTGTACAAAATGCTATTTTGATGACCACTTTGCTGAGAATTATATAATTTTATATATATATATAAAATTATATAATTATTATATATAATATATATAATATATATAATTTATTATAATTATTATATATAATATATATTATAATATATAATAAATATATTATACTTATATAATTATTATATATTATAACATATAATATAACATAATATATAATACATATAATATAATATATTGTAATATATAATATAATATGTATAATATAATATATATTATATAGCATATATGATATAATATATAATATGAGAAATATATAATATTTCTGTATTGATGAAATACATCTAAGATGATACAAACAAATGGAGAGACATACCATGTTCATGGATTGGGAGGTTCATCTCTCTTTTTGAGAAGATTGGGAGTTCTTCTCAAATTGATATAGAAGTTTGATACAATGCACATCAAACCAGCAAGAGCTTTGTGTATATAGATAAGCATATTCTAAAATTTATATGTACTGGGAAAGGCTTCTATGTACTAGAACAGCTAATTGTAAGATTTACTATGTAGCTACAGTAACCAAGATTGTATAGTATCAGTAGAGGACTCAAAAAATTAATGAAACAGAATAGATAATTCAGGAACAAATCTCCACAAATATGCCTAACTGACTTTTGACAAACTGCAAAATCTGGTGGAAGAAAGATAGACGTCTCCTCAAATGGTGCTAGAGGGGGACAAGACGTCCACAGCCAAGATAAAAAGAAAAAAGTGAAGAAAAACCCCTCAATTTAAGCACCACACATTATTAAAAAGTTAACTCAAAATGGGCGAGACAAAGAGTTTTTAGGCTTTACACCAAAAGCATGATCCACATAAGGAAAAAATAAATTGAACCTCATCAAAATTTAAAAATATTCTCCCTGAAAACCTCTCTTAAGAAGTTGAGAAAGCAAGCTACAGAGTGGGAGATAATATTTACAAACCACACATCTGATAAAAGATTGATATCGAGAATAAATAAAGAACTCTCATAAATCGACAGCAAAAAATAAAAAAAGCAGACTATTCAGTTAGAAATAGGTAGAAGGCATGAAGGGCCATTTCACCAAAGAGGCTATTTAGATGGCAAAAAGCACAGGGAAAGAGATTCAATATCATTACCCATTAGAGAAATGCAAATTAAAACTTCAATGAGGTGTTACTAGCCCATCAGAGGGGCTAAAATACAAAAAAAAAAATGCTGACAGCCCCAAATGCTAGCACAGAGGTGGAGAAACTGGATCAGTCCTGCGCTGCTGGTGGGAAGGTGCTCCGAAAAGCAGTTTAGCACTTATACATGCAACTAGTATACAGTTGAACATTTCGCTTTTTAGCGTTCATGCTTGAGAAATTAAGCCTTGCTTTCACACGGAAACCGTATTTTCACATATAAATGTTGATAGCAGCTTTGTTTATAATAGCCCCAAACTGGAAACAATGTGGGCATCCTTTGGCACGTGACTGGGTAAACAGACGGTGGCACATCTCTACCAGGGGATAGTCCTCAATAGTAAAAAAGGATCAATGCTCCCAAGAACCTGTGTGCGTCTCCAGGGAATTATGTGAAGTGACAAAAAGCCAATTCCAAAAATTTACGGACTAAATGATGGTCGGACAGCATTGAAATGACAAGATCACAGAAATGGGAACCAGGTGAGTGGTAGCCAGGGTAACAGAGAGGTTGGGGAACAGCAGGAAGAAGAGGGCGTGACCAGAGAGAGGCCACGTGTGGGGTCTCCATGGGGACGGGTGTTTCTGTCTTGACAGTATCTGTGGCTGTGCTCTGGTTATGTATTGTACTGTATTTTTGCGAGATGTTACCTCTGGGGGAGCTGGGTAAGGTATTACAGCTTAAAATGCACATGAGTTACAGTTAAAATAAAAAAGCGTGATTAAGAAAACTACTATTCTCTGCTCATCTGTCGGAGATGCACCCCTGCCTGTTTGGGGTGTGTGTGTATTTAGCTTCTTTGGGGGATGTGTTTGTATTTAATGGCATCACAGGTGAGGTGGAAGTGGTAAAGGGGTAAAATATTACTTTATGAAACTCTGTTGTGTCTCTGCCACATTTTTTAGAATGCAAAATTCAGCAGCCCACAAACGTGCCTGTTGCTAATGTGAAGAGACCCATCCTCAGTGACAGTCATACATGACCTGGTGAATAATTACTGGATAAGATCTGTCCAGATCCTCACACGTAAATTAGGTCAGCTTTGAAAATAGAGCAGCCTTTTTGGGGTCAGCCCCACTTTCCTACCCTGGCTCGTAAGGTGGCTTCAGGACCATGCTCTGAGGAGTTTCAGTCAAACACAGACACAGTTGGTTTCTTGTTTCTAGGTCAGGGAAGCAGGAGCCTCAAGTTGGTGAAGGCAGACGTGAGTTTGTGGCTTTGCTGTTACCACTTGATTTCCATCTTTATGATAGACCTGTGTGGGGGGGGCACTCTGTCACTGCTCCTCGGACGTGGGAAGCTCCTGAGATTTCACCGCCTACATCTGTTACTACTTTTCTGTCCTTCCATATCCAGTCAGGACACACTGGAACTAACACCCATTCTTAGACCTTTCTCTAGCCCAGGCGTTGTGCTAGGTAATCCAGCTGGACTAAACAATCCACCCAGTATACATTGTCATGGGGATTTCTGCTCCTGTTTTCCACAAGAGGAAGGAAGCTCAGAGAGGTTAAGGAATTTGCCCAAGGTCACACAGGCAGCCCATGAGAGAGCTGGGATTTGAACCTGGTATCCAGGGCTCCACGATCCCTTTCCAGCATCCCCTGTAGCTTTTGTGTTTTATGTAAAATCTACTTCCCACTCCTTCATTAAATTATATGTTGCTCTTTTGGGAAAAACAAAAACAAAACAAAAAAAATATATATATATAAAAAAACCAAGAAGGACCCAGCTGCTGTGATGTCAAATCAGCACTATGGATTTAGTCCTGTGTTCAGCTGACTCTGAAATCACACGTCTCTCCGGCACCCAAGATTTTAAGTAAAAGGTTTGTGGTCAAAATGAGAGAGCATTTTGTAGCAAAGAATTAATGAAATGTCATGGGAGATGAAAACCTATCTGTGACACACATACCGCTATTCAATCTATTTAATAATTAAAAATAAATATGTCACCTTGTCCAAGGAGGCCCCGTTCGAGAGCTCTTATGGAAATTAAACTGTGGAAATCAATGAATGAGCATGTTGAGAAAGCTGAGTTTAGCATAAGAAAATCTGGGTAAAAAGGGATTGCTCTCTACGTCTCTATTTGAGTGTGTATTTTTTGAGTACAGTTTGTATACCGTAACATCCACCGTTTTACGTTTACAATTCAGTGAATTTCAGTCGATCAACCACATTGGGCAGCCATTGCCACGGGCCAGTTTTAGGCGATTTCCCTACACTGGACTTTACTGTTTACTGTTAGCCCCATGCTTCTCCCCAGCCCTGAAGGTTTCATGTCCTGGTGGTCTCTGTACTTGGAGTCACGCGTACGTGGTCTCTTTAGTCTGGTTCCCTTCTCCTCTTGTCATGTTTCTGGATGTCATCTGCACTGTGCATGCTGCTCCCCCCGTTTTCATTCTGGAGTAGCATCCTGAGTTTGGGGCACACTCACTTTGCCATCTGCTCGCTTGTTGATGCGCCAGTGCTGCTGAGCGTTTCTGTAAGCAAGGCTCTGTGTGGACATGGGTGTCCTGTCTGTGCTTTAGGGTCCCGGGGGCCCATCGTGTGGGGTTAGGTGGGTGGGAAACACACAGAGCCCAGTGCCTCATGCTCCTGCTCCAACTCTGGGCTTACTCCTTCCCCTTGTTCTGAAGGGAAGAGCCCCCCGCACCTGTGTTTATCTGTCCATTTCTTGTGCAGTCACCCTTTCTGGGGAGCCAACGGTGTTCCACCCCTGGTGCTGCGTCTTGGAGAGATAAAAAGAACATTCCATCTTGCCTTGGCTCAGAGGTGCTGCGAGAGCGATGTTTGACTTTTAAGCAGGACTCTTGTCCGGTCAGGTGCTGGAAGGGGAGGGGATTGGCAGGTGTTTTCTCAAAGGACCCGAGCTCTCCCCCGCACATGGGTAGTGTGGGCCTCGGGGTCCGCAGGGCCCCTTGGGGGTGTCTCCCCTTTGGAGCACCTCCTAGGAGGGCTGCTGGGCACTGTTTTAGATGAGAGAGGCTGGGCTGGGGTTGCAGCTTGAACAGAGCTCGTGGACAGCATTCTGGGGGCACAGGATTCTGCAGGAGACACACGGTCTGAGATACGGGCTGGAACGGTCACTTCCTGAATGAACCTCATGCATCCTGGGCCTGGTGGGGAGGACAGTGAGGGTGGAGGACCCACGTAACGACAGAAGCCCGCCCATGGTGTTAGGCCTGTGAGTCAGGCCTGCCTGGGGACCAGCGGCCAAGCTCTTCTGTGTAGACCAGAGGACTGAGTGTGTCCAACAGCTCCACCTCCAGGTGCTAGGGACCTCTGGACACACCCTGACCTCCTGCTGGGTCAGGAATAGCCTTACAGGAGAGCCATTAATTCTGGAGATGGGGCTGGTCCCGTGCACACCTGCTCCTGAGTCCTGGGCCCGACCTTTGGGCGACACACTCTACTTGGCTCCAGTTCGCTTCCCCTGGAGCATCTGAGTAAGGAAGCTCACCTTCGAAGGCAAGTTCCAGAACTACCTTCCAGACTGACCGAAAGTAACATCCGTCTGAGGGTCTGAATTCCCAAACAGTTACAAAGAGCCATCCTAAGTAGGGGTGAAAAAATTACCCATGGGCAGCAGGCTGTATAGGCATACAACTACAATTTTTAAAAATGATATATTTTTTTCCCTTTTTTTTGGCCAGGGTCAGGTTTGAACCTGCCACCTCTGGTATATGGGTTTGGCACCCTACTCCTTTGAGCCACAGGGGCTGCCCAAATGATACATATTTTTTTTTATTTAAAAAAGCTGGCCACCAGGCTAGGTCATTCCACTGTGTATATTCACAAGGAGCTTTCGCAAACCATGAGGCCAGCCTCTGCCTGACGGCTTGTTCCAGTGCTGAGGAAGGAGGGTGTCAAAATGAGGAAGAAACCCCACTGGGAGCCAGCTTTCCATCACTGCCCCAACCCCCTCTCTCCTTTTCCAAGAGAAAATTCAAGACTGCACCCAGATGGGAGAAGAGCCCTGCTTCCTGCTGAGGGACATGGTGGCTTTCAGATGCAAGGATTCTTTAGGGAGCCAATTATGCGAGACAAGAGTAAGCATGTTTATTTTTATGACACTGCATTTCAAAATCCCAGAAAATGTTGATGGAATGGTCCCATTAGGCACCCAGGTCCCCCCTGGACGCCGTAGCATTACACCTCGCAGGTGTCCGGGGGGCATTTTGTGGACTCTTGATTAAGCCCTGACGCTGGGCTAATTCACTGCCCATTACTACCCTGGAGGGTCTCTGCACTCGTGGCTCTGGCTTCCTCCTTTCCTCAGCATTTTTCAGGCTAATTTGATTCTCTTCTCAGCAGCCTGGTGCTCCGGGAGACCCTAAGCTGTGGAGCTCGCCCGACTGGCTTTGTTCCTCAGCTCAGTGTCCCAAGGGAGGTCAGGGCTGTGGTTTTGTAGCAGTGGCCACCCTGGTGATCCCCTGAGGGTTGGCTGTCCCCGGGCAAGAGCCAGGCTGCCTGGAAGGCAGGGCAGCAGCCGGGTCTGTCCCCAGATAGGCTGCTGTGCGCCTGTCATCCTAAGGCGTTCGTCCAGCAGACACGAGTGACTGCCTTCTGGGCGCTGTGCTAGACATGGGTGTGAAGGGATCTCTCTCCTGGTCTTCCTGGGGCTCCTCATGGGGGGCAGCAGAGGTATAAACAGAAGGGCAAGGGCCAAGAGGAAGAGGCAGGGGACGCTACCTGGAGTAATGGAGGAGGGTTCCTGGAGCCGGCAGCACCTGTCCCCAGTCTCAGAGGACCGGTGGGCCCCAGAGGGGACATCCAGGGAGTGGAGCAAGGTGGCTGGGACTCCCCCAGTCTACCCCCTGGAGCAGTGCAGGTGTGAGGAAGGGCAGAGGGGGGATTTGGCGGTCAGCCCCCAGGAGGCAGCCCTGTACAGCTGGACAGGGAGAGATAGGCCAGGCCAGCAGGGGACCAGGACTCAAGCTTCTACCCTGGAAGTGGGGGCCGCAGGAGGACCAGGGGAGGTTCTATTCCCCCTGCCTATGTGTGCAGGTGGGGAGGGGAAGACAGACCCTGGGGAGCTGGGCAGGGGCCAGTGAGAGTCCAGAGCCAGCAGACCCGAGGAGCCCGTGGGTCCAGCCTGGGCATCCGGGCTGGGGGAGTGGTCGAGTGTCAGCAGGACCTTGGAGGGGCGAGGGAGGGAGAGCAGCACTGTGGAGCCGTGGCCTTAGGAAGGACCCAGAGGACACCCTGGGGGGAGATAGCCTGCCTGAGGCCCCTTCTCGGTCCTGACAGCCCTTCCACTACTCTGGGACTTCAGACCCTACAAAGGTGTGCCCCACCCAGGCTGTGTGTCTGGATTTTGGTAAGAGTCCCCACTGCCAAGGTGCAGGGTGATAAGACAGCACTGACCAGTCAATATGGGAATTCCAGGTCAGAAAGGGCCGACATTTAGGGTGATGGAGTCCTCCCCCACATTGTCATTAGGGCGGTGGCTTTCTTTGTCCCTGTGTGGGGCCAAACTTGTGTAGTTGCAGGGCTGAGAGTCCTCCTCGTAGAGGGCTTAGAAAGAGAAATGCCGTGTGTGTGTGTGTGTGTGTGTGTGTGTGTGTGTAAGTACACACACCTGTGGGGGGTGCATCTGTGTGCGGCTGTGGGTGTCCCTCGGTGGGTTGTGGGGATATGGATGTGAGGCGTCAGTGGACTTGAAAATGACCAATTAATACACCTGCTCTTTTCATCCATCAGCCGCCAGCCAGTCCAAAAACTGTAATTATCACAATCTCTCAGCAGTCTTTCAAGGTCAGGAAATACCATTAGCCTTATTTCACAGATGGGTAAACTGAGGCAGAGTGGGGTTAAGTGCTTTCTTTAAAGTCCACAGAGTCAGCCGAGTGGCTCCCGAGGCCTCCAACAGGATCTCATCCTATCTCAGGTGCTGCCAGCCACTGTCTAGCTCGTTTCTGGGAGGGGGGCCAGCTGGGGACAGTAAGGACTCACTCAGCTCTGGCTCTGCACTGCACGGGAGGTTGGACATGTGCAGGGCTGGCCAGGCTTTCTTGTGGGGCCTGTCTGCCTTTTATCACCCCTCACTTACTGGTGTTTTCAGTGAGAGACTGAAGTCCATGGCATCTTGGCAATAACACAAAGGGTGGGCTTCACTCTGACCCTGCATAATCTCCCCACCCCTTCCCTTGTTTTAAGACCCCTCTTATGGGCTCCGCGCCTGTGGCTCAATGGGCTAAGGCGTCAGCCACGTACACCTGAGCTGGTGGGTTCGAATCCAGCCCGGGCCCGCCAAACAACAATGACGGCTGCAACCAAAAAATGGCCGGGTGTTGTGGCGGGCGCCTGTGGTCCCAGCTACTTGGGAGGCGGAGGCAGGAGACTCGCTTGAGCCCAGGAATTGGAGATTGCTGTGAGCTGTGATGCCACA
>CAUYRH010053328.1:0-21566 GCA_963574655.1 Perodicticus potto
TTCCACATTCCTTACATTCATAGGGCTTTTCATTGGTATGAATTCTCTGGTGTTGAGTGAGTTGTGAGCCACGGATAAAGGCCTTCCCACATTCTTCACATTTGTAGGGTTTTTCACCAGTATGGATCCTCTGATGTTGCACAAGTAGTGAGCCCCGAAAAAAAGCTTTTCCACATTCTTTACATTCAAATGGTTTTTCCCCATTATGAATTTTCTGATGTTGAGAAAGATGTGAGCTACAAATAAAAGCTTTCCCACACTGCTTACATTCATAGGGTTTCTCACCAGTATGAATTCTCTCATGAAGGACCAGTTTTGAATTCTGTGTAAAGACCTTTTTACATTCTTTACATTCATAGAGCTTCTCACCTGTATGAAGTCTCTGGTGCAAGGTAAGCTGTGCTTTCTGAGTAAAGGCCTTTTCACATTGTTTGCATTCGTAAGGTTTCTCACCTGTATGGGATTTTTGATGCCGGGTGAGTTGTGAGCTACGAATAAAGGCTTTCCCACATTCTTCACATTTATATGGTTTTTCACCAGTATGAATTCTATGATGTAAAATAAGTTGTGAGCTTTGAGTAAAGGCCCTCCCACATTCTGTGCATGCATAGGGTTTCTCTCCAGTATGAAGTCTCTGATGAAGAGTGAGTTGTGAATCTCGACTAAAGGCCTTCCCACATTGCTTACATTCATAGGGTTTTTCACCAGTATGAATACTCTGATGTTGAGTTAGGTGTGATGCTTGTCTGAAGGCTTTCCCGCATTCTTTACATTTATAGGGTTTCTCAGCAGAATGATATCTTGGATTTTGAGATAAATATGTATGCTGGTTTAAAATGGATATTTTGTTATATGTGATCATCCCTTGCATTAAATATTCTTTCTGAAAATCTTGTTGCTTTTCCACCTTGCCTTTGATTTCCAAATAATCTCTGAAGTTGGGCTCTTCAATATCACTGTTTTCAAGTCTATTGGACATTTCCCATTGGGATAATTCTATTTCATAAATGTCCTTTTTTGGAGATAAGTCCTTATTTGCACACCTTAAAGGTAAGTCTGAAAAATAAGAGAATATTTTTTAGAAAGGGAAATAGAAAATCCATAGCAGAGACCAAAAAATTGGGCTACTAATAATAGGCATACATAAGTGTTTAAAATATAGCTTAATATGCACCTTTCACATCACCACCTACTATACATATAGTTTTATAAAGTAATATCTTTTGTATTCCATTTTATATTATTCTATTCTTTTCTACATTTCTGATACCCATACACCCAGTCAAAAACCACTATAGGGATTGCATGGTGCAGTAATGTATCGACTTAGAGTTAAAAATATATATATTTGTTTGGAACAATCTGATATTGCCATTTAAAAGAAAGCACTCTAGAGTTCAGAGAATAATGAAAATTCATCTGATAAGACAATGGAAGAAATTAAGAAAAACATTTTAAGTCAGTGTTTCTCAATCTTTGGTGGGGATCAAAACCACCTAGGAGGCTTTTTAAAATTGCAGATGTCAAGATACTGCACTAGAAGCAGAAAAAGTGAACCAGAAGAAAACCATGAGCATTTCTGCTTTAATACTTTTGACCAACCGATTCAGATTTCTGTT
This sequence comes from Perodicticus potto, assembly GCA_963574655.1. Lineage (NCBI taxonomy): Eukaryota > Metazoa > Chordata > Mammalia > Primates > Lorisidae > Perodicticus > Perodicticus potto. Next base: position 1,620 of record CAUYRH010053328.1, read on the forward strand.
CAGATCATGATTTACTGTATCTGATTATAACTTTTTAATACCTTCTGACTGAAACAATAAAATCCACATTCTTCATGCTTTTGACTCCCTGAAATAGTCTATTTCCTGCTTATGTATCTGATTTCCTTCCTTGACTTTCTCAGTTTTGCTCATGATTTACTAAATGACCTTCTTTTCAACACTGTAAAAGTTACAAGGCCTTTTCCAACTTACATTTAGGGCATATTCTATCTCTTTGGAAAGCTCTGTATAAGACTAGCTTTATATAAAGTTGTATAAGGAAAAACCTTGCTTTTTCTCATTCTTCACATCTCAATTTAATCATCTGTTCCTAAATCATAAACATACATTTCTGGTAATTTAGACCAACATATGCAAATTGGACAAATTATACAAGATACCTGACTGAAGACATGGGAAAGTTAATACAGAAATAAAGAAGCTGACAGGCTCAAACTTAAAAATCACTCAAAGTCAAAGTGATGAGTACAACATGAATCCACTTTTCCACTTACTGAAGACTAACAATTCTAGGAAAGGCAATTAAGAGGAGATGAAAACAGTGTTTTGGACTATTTTATAGGGTTGGGCAACAGTAATGGAGAACAGGGCCTACCATGAACTCTCCATACTTTGGATACAATTAGGAATAAGGGAGAAAGGGGAGATAAGAATGGAGAGAGACTGAAGCCACAATCATCTGAAATACAAAAATTTGAATTAAGGTAACTTAAGACTGCTTCTCATCTTTATTGAAGATGTATTATGTCATCCAAGGCCTGAGATTACTTTGTAATTTTTCTTTGCATGTCTAGAACTCAGTAAAAACCAGGAAAACAAGGCAGAAAGCAACTGAACTGAAAAACATAACATATTTTTTTTTTTTGAGACAGAGCCTCAAGCTGTCACCCTGGATAGAGTGCCGTGGCTTCACAGCTCACAGCAACCTCCAATTCCTGGGCTCAAGCGAGTCTCTTGCCTCCGCCTCCCAGGTAGCTGGGACTACAGGCGCCTGCCACAACGCCCGGCCATTTTTTGGTTGCAGCCGTCATTGTTGTTTGGCGGGCCCGGGCTGGATTCGAACCCAGCTCAGGTGTATGTGGCTGGTGTCTTAGCCCGTTGAGCCACAGGCACCAAGCCAAAAAACATAACATATAAAAGAAACAGATTGAGAAGGACTCAAATCACTTATCCAATGCTAAGCAACTTCACTACGATTCTATCACTCTTAAACATCCTCGGCTGTTCTTTTGTAATTAAATCTTCTTCCCACCAGGGTAGATGCCTGAAAACCATTAATCTGTGGCTTCCCCATCACTTCCTTAAGAATGGAAACAAAAGAACATTCATACTAATTCTGTGATCATATATACCTCTCCACCTGCCTCCCCTCTAGCATAATTCTTTCCAGGTACATGGCTCTCTTTAGCTGTCTTTAATTAAAGGCCAACTCTAGGTATTCACCTTATAGGACTATCTTTATCATTTTCTAGGCATTAATATGGATTGAAAACATAATGAAAGGTTTCTATAATCTTAAAGAATGTTGAGGATGTTGGAGAGGAAAAAAGCAATTATTTAATATAAGGGTATGGGTCAGCAGTAGTAAAGTTCTAGGAATTCTATAAAAAAATTTTAGTTTGGTGGTGCCTGTGGCTCAGTGAGTAGGGTGCCAGGCCCATATACGGAGGGTGGCGGGTGCAAACCTGGCCCCAACCACACTGCAACAAAAAGTAGCTGGGCGTTGTGGCAGGTGCCTATAGTCCCAGCTACTTGGGAGGATGAGGCAAGAGAATCACCTAAGCCCAAGAGCTGGAGGTTACTGTGAGCTGTGACGTCACAGCACTCTACCGAGGGCGATAAAGTGAGACTCTATCTTTAAAAAAAAAAAAAAAAATTTAGTTGGAAAGACAGATCAAGAAACAGAACACAAAATCTTATACACTGCTGTTGGGAATGCAAAACAATACTATCACAAAAAAAAAAAAATAATTTGGTAACTTCTTATAAAGGTAAACGCTCATTTAGCATTTGATGCAGTAGTCATATTAGTAGGTATTTACACTCATGTTCACATAAACGTACACTAACAATTATACCAGCTTTATCCATAATTGTCCCAAATAGGAAGAACGAGTCTCTTAAAAAAATAAATGAGTCACCCAAATACATTGAGACAGGAAAAAACTTTGGCATTTTGTTTTTAAAGAAAAAAAAGTCACTATCTTTATTTTTCCATTTGCTGCCCAGGAGGCCATAGGAGATGGAGACAGCTACACTTTGCATATGGACTGCTATGTTTTTACTTCAGCAAGTTTAATTTATAGCAAACTCAAAAAGAGAAGGGGAGGCAATCAGTTTCAGCTGAGAGAAACTTTCTAAACGATGTATGTGTATACCGCAACATTAAACAAATTCAACATTTTCTGAAGCTTAGTGTAATTGAGTGGCAGTTGTGACCATTAAATAAAATTCTTCCCAAAAGAAAAATAAAATAAAATAAATGAGTCAACAACCTTCGGTACTTCCAGACACCACAACACTACTTAGCAATAATACAAACAATGCAACAACATGGATAAATCTTAAATATATTTTGCTAAGTAAAAAAAGCAATGCAAAACTACAAGGATGAAAAAGAGTAGTTTTCATAGGTTGGGGAGGGTGGGAAGGGGTTGACAAAAAAAAAAAAAAAAAAAGCATGAGAGATTTTGGGGGGGGTAAATGAATTTTTTTTTTTTTTTTGAGGCAGAGTCTCATTCTGTCTCCCTGCGTAGAGTGCAGAGGCATCACAGCTCACAACAACCTCAAACTCTTGGGCCCGAGCAATCCTCTTGCCTCACCCAAGTAGTGGGGACTATAGGTACTCACCACAATGCCCAACCAGTTTTTCTATTTTAAGTGGAGATGAGGTCTGGCTGTTGCTCTGCCTAGTCCTGAACTCCTGAGCTCAAGCAATCCACCTGCCTTGGTTTCCCAGAGTGCTAGGATTACAGATTTGAGCCATCATACCTGGCGGAATAAATGAATATTATGATGGTGACAGTGGGTGAAAACACTTGATATATGAGCGGTGCAAGAGATTTTTGGAAGAACACCAATAAATGTTGGGCTAAACATGGCAATCTTTTTTGGGAAAGTAAAGACAAACTTACTTAAGAAAAAGTCCAGAGGGGCCACAATGAAGTAAAAAACGGAAACTAAAATGGTGAACGTACTCTGATATTGAGCTATCCCTAGGACATCTGCTGGCTTCAAGTTACCTAAGCTGGAACCTTTTTTAAACAGCTTTATTGAGGTATTATTGACATATAATAAACTGCACATATTTAAGTAAACAATTTGGTAAGCTTTGTCATCACTTGGAGACAGTGAACTTATCCATATGGTTTTTCTAAGAAGGTATGTAAAGATATCATGAAATCAACTAAGCTTATATCTTAACTGTTTAAAGAATCTAAGAGACAAGGCCTTGCACTCACAAAAAGGCATGGATTACAAATAAATCCCTTAATAAAAATGGAATTATTCAAAGCTTAAAGTTCAGGGGAAAGGAAAAATAAATAAAATCTACCTAACCTCAAAGGAAAATCAAAGAACATTTAGCCACAGGCAAACATCATACATAACAGGAACCTCTGAAATCTGAAAGACAGGATACCTATTTTCTTTTTTTTTTTTTTTTGCAGTTTTTGGCCGGGGCTGGGTTTGAACCTGCCACCTCCGGCATATGGGGCTGGTGCCCTACTCCTTTGAACCACAGGAGCTGCCCGATACCTATTTTCATCACTTCCGTTCAACACTATACTAGAAGTCTTAGCCATAGCAATTCAGCAAGAGACAAGAAGTGGCATTCAACTGGAAAGGAAGAAGTCAAACTGTCTCTGTTTGCATGATTTTATATAGAGAAAAATCTTATGGTCTGCCAAAACTTTATGGAACAAATACATTCAGTCAAGTTGTAAGACAGAAAATCAACATATAAAAATCAGTAGTGTTTCTATGCCACAAACTATCTGAAAATAAAAATAGCAATTGCTGTCAATTGCTATCAAAATACCAATGACATGACATTTTCCACAGAAATACAAAAAAATTCTAAAATCTATCCCTGACTAGTCAAAGTAGTATTGAGGAAAAGAACAATTACAGGCATTGTATTACCTGAGTTTAAAATATACTCTAAAGCAGGCGTCCTCAAACTTTTTAAACAGGGGGCCAATTCACTGTCCCTCAGACTATTGGAGGGCCGGACTACAGTTTAAAAAAGAAAACTATGAACAAATTCCTATGCACACTGTATCTTATTTTGAAGTAAAAAACAAAACTGGAACAAATACAATTCACACCAACGCATGTGGTCCGCGGGCCATAGTTTGAGAACCCCTGCAAAGCAATAATAACCAAAACAGGAAGGTCCTGGCATAAAGCCAGGCACATTGACTAACCCATGTAACAGAATAGAGAATCTAGAAATGAATCCACATATTTTCAACAAAGCTAACTGATTTCCAACAAAGAGGTCAAGAACAGACATTGGGGTAAAGGATACCCTCTTCAGTAAATGGTGCTAGGAAAAATAAATATCCGCTTGCAGACAAATAAAACTAGATCCCTCTCTCTTCAGACTGGATTAAACACTTAAATGTAAAACCTTAAAGTACAAACTATAAGAAGAAATATAGTGGAAACCTTCTATGACATTAGTCTAGGCAAGAGTTTTTTGAATAAGTCCTTAAAGTATAACAGTACAACAAATTCAAAAATAGATGAATGAGATTACATCAAGTTAAAAACTTGCACCAGCAACGGAGTTTCTTCAAAAGAAGAGAAAACAGACAAAAGGAGAAAATATTCATAAACTATGCATCTGAGAAGGGGTTCACATCCAGAACATGTAAGAAACTCAACTGAATAGCAAAAAATAAAAAAATTAAAATTAAAAATCAGTTAAAAGAACAGACATTTCTTAAGACACAGAAAGGGCCAACAGGTGAATGAAAAAATGCTCAACGTCACCAGTTATTAAGAAACATGCCAATCATAACTACACTGTGATATTACCTTACCACTGCTAGAATGGCTATTAAAATACAAAAATAGGGGGTGGCGCCTGTGGCTCAAGGAGTAGGGCACCAACCCAAATACCGGGGGTGGCGAGTTCAAACCCGACCCTGGCCAAAAACTGCCAAAAAGAAAAAAGACAAAAATTAGGCTCAGCACCTGTAGCACAATGGTTACGGTGTCAGCCACATATACTGAGGCTGGGAGTCTCGAACCCAGACCAGGTCAGCTAAACAACAATGACAACTGCAACAAAAAATAGCCAGGTGTTGTGGCAGCTACCTATAGTCCCAGCTACTAGGGAGGCTGAGACAAGAATTGCTTAAGCCCAAGAGTTTGAGGCTGCTCTGAGCTGTGACACCATGCCACTCTACCAAGGGCAACATAGTGAGACTCTGTCTCAAAAAAATTTTTTTTGAGACAGAGCCTCAAGCTGTCACCCTGGATAGAGTGCTGTGGCATCACAGCTCACAGCAACCTCCAATTCCTGGGCTCAAGCGAGTCTCCTGCCTCCACCTCCCAAGTAGCTAGGACTACAAGCGCCCGCCACAACACCCGGCCACTTTTTGGTTGCAGCCGTCATTCTTGTTTGGCGGGCCGGGGCTGGATTCGAACCCGCCAGCTCAGGTGTACATGGCTGGCGCCGAGCCTGTCTCAAAAAATTTTTAAAAAGACAAAAATAAATGCTGGTTAGGCTATGGAGAAAGAGGAACTCACACACTGTTGATGGGAATGTAAATTAGTACAGCCATTATATAAAACAGTATGGAGGTTCCTCAGAAAGTTAAAAATAGGACTGTGACATGATCCAACAGTTTCACTACTGGGCACATATACAAAGGAAATGAAATCAGTGTGTCAAAGAGATATTTGCACTTTCATGTTTATAGCATCACTATTCATAATAGCCACAATATGGAATCTAAGTGTCCATCACCAGATAAATGGGATTTTTAAAACATGGTATATATGCACAATGGAATATTTAGCCATAAAAATGAACAGAATTTTGTCATTCTAACAACCTGGATGAATCCAGAGGACTACTACGTTAAGTGAAATGGGCCAAGAACAAGACAAATATCATACTTAGTCCTATCTCAAACCTAAAAAAACTGACCTCACAGAAGTAAAGAGTAGAATAGTAGTTACCAAAGGCTGAAGTGGAAGGCATGAGGAGAGATAGGTCAATGGGTACAAAGGTACAATTAGATAGAAGGAATAAACTCTGGTGTTCCACTGCATAACAGGATGCCTCTAGTCAACAAAAATGTAATGCATACTTTAAAATACCAAAGAGGGGCGGCACCTGTGGCTCAAGAAGTAGGGAGCTGGCCCCATATGCTGAGGGTGGCAGGTTCAAACCCAGCCCTGGCCAAAAAACTGCAAAAAAAAATAAAAATAAATACCAAAGAGAAGATTTTGAATGTTCTAACCACAAAAAAATTAGAATGTTTCAGGTGATGGATGTGCCGATGACCCTGTTTTTTTTTTTTTGAGACAAGAGCCTCAAGCTGTCACCCTGGATAGAGTGCTGTGGCATCACAGCTCACAACAACCTCTAATTCCTGGGCTCAAGTGAGTCTCTTGCCTCTGCCTCCCAAGTAGCTGGGACTAGAGGCACCCGCCACAACACCCGGCCATTTTTTGGTTGCAGCCGTCATTGTTGTTTGGCGGGCCGGGGCTGGATTTGAACCCGCCAGCTCAGGTGTACGTGGCTGGTGTCTTAGCCCGTTGAGCCACAGGCGCCGAGCCCGATGACCCTGTTTTGATCATGACACAATGTATATATGTACTGAAGCATCACTATGTCAATTAAAAACAAAACATAAAAGTGTTTATAGTGTTTATAAGAAAAACCTACATATAACTCAATAGTAAAGTAGAACACATGAAAAAAATTAAAAACCACCTATGATTTTATCTGAGTATATATCAGTACTTACATACAAATTTTATTTGTTTGTTTGTTTTGCAGTTTTTGGCTAGGGCTGGGTTTGAACCCTTCACCTCCAGCATATGGGGCCGGCGCCCTACTCCGTTGAGCCACAGGCACCACCCCAAATTTTAAATCTGAGTTAAATGTTTAAGTGATGGTCATTTGTATCTATTGTATCTAACGGTCAAAGCAACAGATACTAACTACTGACAGTATTACTGGCAAGATAATCCAAACAACTAAAAATCATACAATTTCGGCTCAGCACCTGTGGCTCAACGGGCTAAGGCACCAGCCATGTACACCTGAGCTGGCGGGTTTAAATCCAGCCCGCGCCTGCCAAACAATAATGATGGCTGCAACCAAAAAATGGCTGGGCCTTGTGGCGGGTGCCTATAGTCCCAGCTACTTGGGAGGTGGAGGCAAGAGACTTGCTTGAGCCCAGGAGTTGGAGGTTGCTGTGAGCTGTGATGCCACGGCCCTCTACCCAGGGTGACAGCTTGAGGCTCTGTCTCAAAAAAAAAAGAGACATATAATTTCAACCATATATAAGTATTGTTCAACATAAAAACAGATGAAAACATACTCAAGTCATTTTGCAAAGTTAAATTAACCCACATAACAAAACTAGACAAAGAGACCTCAGGAAAACTAAGTCAATCCATCAACAAACATAAGTAAAATATCAGCAATACAAAAAAATCGTATCTGTGTATTTAAGGAGTCATGACTACATTTCGATTTATGCCACAAATGCAGGAATAGTTCAACATCAGAACATCTATTTTCCCACAGGAAGAATTTAAGCAGTAAGAGAGAACTACTTCAAGAAATACACAAAAAATTTTTTTTAATTTACTTTAAGACCCTTTATTGAAAAGAGCCAGAATGGATCTTCCTTAAGCTAAGTAAGGGTATTTGCCATATGCCTATGAATATGTTTAATAAACATTAGAAGCACTGACAATAAAATTTCAAAAATGATAAGAGTTGTGTTCAAATTGTGTTGGAAGTCCCACTGAATATAGGTTTTGTCCAAAAGGTCCAAATAGAAAAGAGACAACACATTGTATGTGGACAGCAAAATTGTCTATTTAGAAATACAATATTATCCACTGAAAAACTATTAGTTGTATAAGGTTACTATCAATTTATAGAAATCAATATTTGGTCATATAAACATATATCAGTATTAAGTATATAAAAATGTTATAGAATATTCCTATCCATAATGTAAACAAAATTTATGAAGTACTGAGGAAATGGCTTAAGAAATGTGTAAGACTTCCCATGGGGCGGGGCCTGTGGCTCAATGGGGTAGGGCGCCAGCCCCATATGCCAGAGGTGGCGGGTTCAAACCCAGCCCCGGCCAAAAACTGGAAAAAAAAAAAAAAAGAAATGTGTAAGACTTCCTAAAAAAAAAACAATGAAACTTTATAGAAAAATGGAGTTAACATGTTCAAAAATAAGAGGATTCAATATTGTTAATATGTAAATGGTGCATCGGATACTGTGAAAATCACCAAGATTAAAAGTATATCAAGTTTAATGGCCAGGTGTGGTGTCTGACACCTGTAATCTCAGAAATTGGGAGGCTGAGGTGGGTGGATTGCCTGAGCTCACAGGTTGGAGAAGAGCCTGAGCTAGAGCAAAAGTCCATCTCTAAAAATAGCTGGGCGTTGTGGTGGGCACCTGTAGTCCCACCTACTGGGAAGGGTAAAGCAAGAGAATCACTGAAGCCCAAGAGTTTGAGGTTGCTGTGAGCTGTGACACCATAGCACTCTACCCAGGGCGACATAGTGAGACTCTGTCTCAAAAACAAACAAACTAACAAACAAAGTTTAAAAGAAAGTAAAGAAGATCCAGAGATGCCAGAATGAAGTGAGAATCAGAAACTAAAACAGTAAATATACTCTAAAGGGACAGCTGCCCAGAGGACATTTGCTGACTTTAATTTCCTCAATGTTTAGTCTGCAAAATTTAAGAGTCAAGGTCCTGGATTCACAAAAGAGCGGGGATTAAAAATAAATGACTTTACAACATTAGAACTATCCAAGGCTTAAAATTCAGAGAAAGGGAAGAAAAAACCATCTGACCTCAAAGGAAAATGACAGGTAATGTCTCAATCTTGGCCTGCATTCCCAATTAAAAGCAGAAAAAAATTGCTATGCATAATTCATCATTACACATGGGCCCCAGTACACCCACGAAAATTACACCTGTTCCCCAGAAATTGGAGTTGAATGACACAAAATGTAAGTGTAGGAAATGCATGAAAATATAAGAGAAACAATGAAAAAGAGACCAGTTTAAAAGAACAAAATGATCTGGGAGAAGAGGAGACTATCAAAACTTTTAGAAATAAAACAATATAATCAAATCTTACATTAAAATCTTAATGAAAAAAATCTTAAAAGCAGCCAGAGAAAATATAGATTACTTACAAAAGAAACAACTAAACAGATGACAGTTCTTAAAAGCAAGAATAGAAGCCAGAAACCAGTGGAATAGTATCTTTAGAGGGCTGGGGAATAATAACTATCAGTATAGAATTTTATACTCAGTTAAATGATCAGGCAAGAATGACAGTGAAACAAGTTTACTTTGCAACAACAACAAAAATAAAAACTTAGAGAACTTACAAAAAATAAGCCTCACCCAATGTACTTTATGATAAATAGAATGATCCCAGAAAGAATGAATAATGAAAGAAGAATAGTGTGCAAATAAAAAGATAATCGTGTGAATAAATCCATAAGCAAACACTGTCATTATGAAATGAAAATACTGCCCATTTTGGAGGTTAAGAAGAGGACAGAACTAAAATACCAGGCAACACTACCATATTAAATTGGTGAAATTGGTCAAAGTTAATGCTTTTATATTATAATTTCATTCATATTATCTTGGGGAAAGATAGATGTGAATTTTTGCCTTTAAATTAAGTATGTATATGTCATGACATAAATAATGATAATTAAAGTATCAAACCATGGAGAAATACCCTCAAAATACTTAAATTTACCCGTAATGGCAGAAAAGTTATTTCAGTTTTTAAACCTGCAAATTAACAAAGATTTCTAAAGTGATAATATCCCCTGTTGGTAAAAGTGTAAAAAGGGAGCATAGTTATGCATTCCTGGTACATTTCTGTTAAGAATTCTGTGACAGGCTTGGCACCTGTGGCTCAACGGGCTAAGGTGCCAGCCACGTACACCTGAGCTGGCAGGTTCGAATCCAGCCCGGACCCACCAAACAACGATGGCTGCAACCAAAAAGTGGCCGGGCGTTGTGGCGGGCGCCTGTAGTCCCAGCTACTTGGGAGGTGGAGGCAGGAGACTCGCTTGAACCCAGGAATTGGAGGTTGCTGTGAGCTGTGGTGCCACGGCACTCTATCCAGGGTGACAGCTTGAGGCTCTGTCTCAAAAAAAAAATAAATAAAAATAAAAAATAAATAAATAAATAGTAACACGTGAACTCTGGCATCCCTGTATAAGAGAATACGTTTGCTGTAAGTAATGGATTGTGAAATGTACTGATCCACTGTACTGACTACACAAATGATAAAAGCTCTTCTACTCAGAAAAAAACATATATTTTTGCATCTATTTTTAAGGGCCTATGAATTATTCATACTTTTTTAGCAGATCTAAAGTGTAACATTAGATACCCTCTTTTTTCTAACAATATTCTGAGTGTCCCAGAATTCAAACCTCATCCCTGGATCATTAAGGAAGATAGTAGGAAGACAGGTATTCTAAGGCAGAGTTAAGGTTTTCTGAAGGATAGAGAAGATAAAGGTATCCTATCAAATTATTATCTACTTCCAGTAATTTCAAACCGTTCCTTTGAGAAGAAGAAATTCATTTAATTACTTATAAAGCAACCTTGAAATAACAGCAGAGAAAGCAGCCATGCCAAAGGTAGATCCTGGAAAATGAAGAGCAGATAACTTTACCTAGGGACACCAAGTTGTTATAGTTCTCCAACATGACATCTCTATATAAATCCCTCTGAGCCGAGTCCAGGTATTCCCACTCTTCCTGAGAGAAGTCAATGGCAACATCCCTGAACATCACTGATCTCTGAAACAACAAACACAGTATTAGTTGTGGAATTAAAGACAATATTATTTAAATGGATGGGGAGAAGATGGGAAGCAACACATCAAACAGACTGAGGCTTCGCGCCCATAGCCACATGCACTGGGGCTGGTGCGTTCAAACCTGGACCAGGCCTGCTGAACAACAATGACAATAATAACAAAAAAAAAAAAACAGTTGGTGGGCGGTGCCTGTGGCTCAGTGAGTAGGGCACCGGCCCCATATACCGAGGGTGGCAGGTTCGAACCCGGCCCAGCCAAACTGCAAAAAACAACACAACAGTTGGACGTTGTGGTGGGCGCCTATAGCTATTAGGAAGCTAAGGCAAGAGAATCACGTAAGTCAGTGGTTCTCAACCTTCCTAATGCTGCAATGTATTTTCATTGTTACAAAGGGGTTGCGACCCATAGATTGAGAACCGCTGGTTAAGCCCAAGATTTTGAAGTTGCTATGAGCTGTGACACCACAGCACTCTACCGAGGGTTACATAGTGAGACTCTGTCTTAAAAACAAAAAACAGTCTGGAAATTACCAACATGTTCCTGATTACTCCAATTGCTGCCCCCGTTAAAAGAAATAGCATATCCAAGCATCCTGTACAGTACAGTATGTATGTTGTCTATAATACTCTGTCAATAAATGTTTCTCTTCTTTATTTAAGGAAAAAGAAGGGGAATAAGAAAGGCTCAGCACCGGTAGCTCAGCAGTTAGGATGCCAGTCACATACAATGGAGTTGGCGGGTTTGAATCCAGCCTGGGCCCGCCAAACAATGACAACTACAACCAAAAAAATAGTCTGGTGTTGTGGTGCCCACCTGTAGTCCCAGCTACTTGGGAAGCTGAGGAAAGAGAATCACTTAAACCCAAGAGTTTGAGGTTGCTATGAGCTGTGATGCCACAGCACTCTACCCAGGGTGACATAGTGAGACTCTGTCTCAAAAAAAAAGGAATAAGAAAAATAATTGGGGAACATTTTCTGTAAATCTTATAAAATAATATTTGTATAAAATTAAAGAATTTATTGAACCCTTAGATTCTTCATATCAGAGTACCACATTACATCATAAGCATTTTCCTTGTCACCAATAATTTAGTAATTTTTCTAGGTTACAGAATAGCTGCATATAATGAACACATATTTGACTTAATGCTCACATTCAGCCACTTTAGGTTATATAAAAATGTCATAGATATTTCTTAGATCTCAGAGGTGTGATTCTCAACAACTCATGAAGGTGAATGATGATCTTTCTTGTTGCTATTCATCACTTGTAAATGTAACTTTTCCTCATTCTAAGCAGTAGAAAGGTGGAAAAGATAATCCAAACTTATACATTCAAGATGAGCACATAATGCTGAATCTCAAATGGTCCATATTTTGGTATTTATCAATCATGCATTGCTGGGAAAGATCCTTGATCTTTATCTGTTCAGTCTCTAATCAAGCTCCTAATCTTCAAAGCTCATAGAGCATAGCTAGCTCTGGCCACATACTGAGAATAAGCCCTTAAGACCACCTCCTATCTTGTCAAAGAGGAAACTTATGTCTAAACTTTTTTTTTTTGTAGAGACAGAGTCTCACTTTCTCGCCCCTCAGTAGAGTGCCGTGGACTCACACAGCTCACACCAACCTCCAACTCCTGGGCTTAGGCGATTCTCTTGCCTCAGTCTCCCGAGTAGCTGGGACTACAGGTGCCAGCCACAATGCCCGGCTATTTTTCTGTTTTTTTTGCAGTTCAGCCGAGGCTGGGCTTGAATCTGCCACCTTTGGTATATGGGGCCGGTACCCTACTTGATGAGGCACAGGCACCACCCATGTCTAAACTTTTTTGATGTGTGGTGCCATTTACCATCCTTCTCTATCTTAAAACACCAGGGAATAGCCAGGCATTATGGCAGGCACCTGTAGTCCCTGTTACCTAGGAGGCTGAGGCAAGAGAATCGCTTAAGCCCAAGGGTTTGAGGTTGCTGTGAGCTGTGATGCCACGGCACTTTACCCAGGGCACCAAAAAAAAAAAAATTCAGGGGAATCTGCTGTTATTACATCAGTGTTCATAGTCACATGCTAAATAGATTGTTCATAGTCACAGATGCTAAATAGATTGTTAAGTAACCAGGTGAATGTGGGTTAAATTAGAAAGACACATTTAAGAAAGACATTGTCACTTAGAAGGATGGGATAAAATGGGCAGCACATTTCTGAGTGGAGCTAGTTAGGAAGGAAGATTCAGGAAGAAAAAACATACACGCACATACACACACACACACACAGCCTAGGAAAAAGTAACTGAAGAGGTCACACAGAAACAGCAATTCACCTGAGCCATGATTTTTACAACTGCAAGGAACGATTCAGTCCTCTTCTGGGTTCCTATCTAGAGAGACGCAGAATCTAGAGAAGGTAGACAAAGGGAGAAAATAGAACCATGAGATCAGAGTTTTTTGCACAACCACAAATAATTAAGGTAAAACTATCGTTATTGCTTTCTTCCTTCTTTCTCTTCTCCTAACCCAAAACACACACTAAAGGGAACAGATACAGGTGGCAGTTCTTTTTTTTTAATTTCAGGTTAGTGTGAGGGTACAAAAAACTAGGTTACAATATTTGCACATGTTACATAGAGTCCCTCTTGTAGTTATGTCAGGCACCCAAAAGGTGTGCCAATACCCTTACACTGTGTCCATTAAGTGGGAGCACACCAATCCCCTCCCCCCAACTTCAACTGAATTGAGTTTTCTCCTATGTGGACAAGTATTAGATTGTTTACTGGCTTCATATTAGTTCACTAACAACATTGGATATTTGCTTTTCCATTTTTGTGATACTTTACTAAGAAGAATGTGTTTCAACTCTATCCAGGTTAATACAAAAGATGTAAAGTCTCCATCTTACTATGACTGAATAGTATTACATGGTATACGCATACCACAGTTTGTTAATCCATTCCTGGGTTGGTGGGCATTTAGGTTACTTCCACATCTTGGAAGTTGTAAACTGAGCTGCAATAAACAATCTAGTGCAAATGTCCTTATGATAAAATGACTTTTTCTACAGGGTAGATGCCTAGTAATAGGATTGCAGGATCAAAACAGGTGGTGTTTCTTATCCTAGTCAAACTCAATGCTTTCTATATACAAAAAGAAATTAAACTCATAGGTAACATGATATGTCTATATATAGTATGTAAAAATGGAGATAATGAACAACTTGATATATATTAATGATCATAGACAACATTAGAAGGCACAAATAATGAAATGCTTATGCTTACAACCATTTACAAAACAACCATATTTAACTAAATGTTGACACCTTTTATTTACATTTCACATTTTGAAATAAAGGCTACATATATTTGTGTGTTTGTGTTCATGTAAACGTTAGAAGAAACAGAAATACATTATCTACGAACATAAGTATTTACTATTAGCAAGTCAAATATTGCAATCAGTACTCCCATCAGTACCATGACTTTCTGAAATGGTTAAAAATAGATCAGTAGGCTGGGCGTGGTGGCTGACACCTGTAATTCTAGCACTCTGGGAGTCCAAGGCAGGTGGTTGCTTGAGCTCAGGAGTTTAAAACCATCCAATAATAGGATAATAAATTCAGCAATTTGAAATGATCATGCAAAAAAATGCTTTATGTGAAAGGTTGTTGATCCAGACAATTATAAACACAGTTTTTTACAGGTCATTATTTTGCAAAGCACAGATATTTCATTGTTATGCACTGCTGGGCAACTAGTCAGAAGTTGACAAATATTGTCCACCAATTATTCTGGAAAATAAAGTTTCATTGGAAAACATCTATAATCATCTATACTGTCTCTTGCTATTTTCACACTATAGCAGCAGAGATGAAAAGCTGGAACAGAGATCATATGGCCCATCAAGCCCAAAATATTTAATGTCTAGCCCTTTATAAAAAAATCTTCGTAACCTCTAATCTAGATCCAAGACCTCAGTCCTTCAAAAGCCAGAAGCCTTTAGGTTTAACCCAGTTACTTTCACACTCAAAAGTATCCAGATGTGTTTCCACAATAGGCTCTAACCTATATATGGATGCTCCCAATCTGGCAGGGCTTGAACTAAATTATATTAATAACAATCTAACCATTCTAATAGAAAAGCAGCATTAAGACATTATTAAAAAGCAAGTTCCAACTATATGCTCTCTATAAGAAACACATTTTAAACACAAAGACATGTAAGGGTTAAAAATAAAATGGTAAGAAAAATATGCCATAAAAATACTAACCATAAGAAAGCTTGTGCACCTATATTTACATAAGACAAAATAGACTTCAAACTAAAAAAAAATTAATTATGACAGATAGAGGATCAACTCATCAAGACAGCAATCCAAAATATGAACAGACTTAAGCTTCAAAATATATGAAGCAAAAACTAATAGAACTTAAAAAAAAGAGAGAGAGAAAGCAAAGAGTTTAAAATTTTAACAATCTTGTGCTCAGTAATTTATTTATTTATTTATTTATTGTATTTTTTTTTTTTTTTGAGAAAAGGTCTCATTATGTCATCCTCGGTAGAGTCCGTGGAGTCACATCTCACAGCAACTTCAAACTCTTGGGCTTAAGCGATTCTCTTGCCTCCGCCTCGCAAGTAGTTGGGACTACAGGCGCCCACCACAACACCCAGCCATTTCTGGTTGCAGTTGTCATTGTTGTTTAGCAGGCCCAGGGTGGGCTCGAACCCGCCAGCTCTGGTGTATTGGATGGTACCATAACCACTGTGCAATGGGTGCCAAGCCTGCTCAGCAATTTTTCAATTTTGTTTTTTGCTCCTTTGAGACAGTCTCACTTTGTCTCAACTCTGGGTTGAGTACCATGGTATCATAGCTCACAGCAACCTCAAACTCTTCTGCTCATGTGATCCTCTTGCCTCAGCTTCCCAAGTAGCTGGGATTAAAAGCACCCACCACAATGCCCAGCTAGTTATTAAATTTTTTTAGTAGAGATAGGCTCTCGCCCTTGCTTCAGCAGTTCTCAAACTCCTGAACTCAGGTGATCCAACCCCCTCAGGCCTCCCACGTGCTAGGATTACAGGTATGAACTACTGTGTCTGGCATTTTTACAAATATACATCAAAACATTTATGAATGAAATTATAGGGGGCTGGGAAGATGGCCAACTGTTAGCAGCCCTCGGCAGAGGCTCCTGAGCAGAGGAAGAAAAAGTGGACGGAATCGGACTCTATGAAGCCAAAGATTAATAGCTTCATGGGGAAGCTATGGGGAGCTGAGACAAGAAAGAAGTTTGGCAAGCTGTAACTCCAAGGAAGAGCATTCAAGAAAACAAATTTCAGGTATAAAGCTTATCGACTAGAGGACAGGAGACCCCTCCTCCAAGCAGGAGGCCTGCCGCAGGCTATCTGTGAAACAAAAGACCTGTCATTATACCTTGCTGGAGAGAGCTGCTAAACTCCAGGTCTCTTTCTCCAGGGAGGTCCCACTTATGAACCTAGACACCACCCCAGCAGGCATAAAAGTGAACAGATATCTTCACCCACAAATCCAAACTCCCAGTCCACCCTTCCCCCCCTCACATGGTGGTCTGAAGTTCTACCCCCTACAGAGCACAGAGTGTTTGGTCTTGTCCTGAGAGACATGGGCATAGTTTGGACCACCAACCATCAGGACAGAATCTGTGACCAACATGGAAGAAACGGTGTGGGAAGAAAGTGACACTTGGCAGGAGGAGGAGCAGTCCCCTGGTATGACTATGCCCAGCCAGTGTTAGTGTTGACCCACGGTTTGGGCTGTGTCTGGCAGGATGGGGTGCAGAACCCCCGGCTCTGACGGCACCCACAGTGGGAGAGTGGTTGCCCCATGTGGACTGAGTTCGGCAGACAGGGTTGGTCCCCAGCCCCTGCTGGACCTGTAAGCAGAGGCTTGCTAGGCATGGACTGAGACCTGAGAGCAAGGGCATGGTCCCCTGATTCCAACAGAACTCTCAAGCAGTGACTTGCTGGGTGTGAACCAAGACCTGAGGGCTAGAGCATGGTCCCCTATCTCCAGCAGGGCTGGTGAGCAGAAGCTTACCCAATAAGGACTGAGACCTGCGGGCAGGGTGCGGTGCCCTGACTCTAACAGAGCCTTGCCAGGCAATGGACTGAGACTGGCAAGCAGGAGTGTGGTCCCAACTCCAACCGGTCTGGCAAGCAGAGGCTAGCTAGGTATGGACTGAGACCAGTGGGCGGGAGTGTGGATCCCTGGAACCCCTCTCTGCTGAGCAGGGTTTGCACTGCCTAAGAGAATTTAATTAGAACCTATGTCTGGGGCTATCCACTTGGGGACATTCAGAGGTTGACCTTCAAAGTTCTGCAGTGGGAAAAGAACTGAAGGATGGGGGGTGGGCACCGCAGCTGTTGTATCTCTTCATAGTTGAGATTTAAACCTAATACTGTGGCTTCTTAGGATAGGGTAGAGGTTGGCTGATAGCAAACAGAGCTAGCTTGTGCTACCTCACCAAGTAGATCCTCAGAGTCTCCAGCCAAAATTCTGAAAGGGGCCTTTGTAAGACTGTAGGAGATAAGCCACAATTACAAAACCTAGTGCTTTGGTAAGGAGCTATCTCTGTTACCCGGGAACCCCAATTCAATCTCACCCTACCAATTCTAATAACCAAACAGTGGAAAATAAAGATGGTGTGGACCCAACAGAAGAACTCTGGCAACATGAATAACCAGAGAGTAGATCAACCTCCCCAAGAAAGGACAAAGGAGACATAACTGAAGATGCCATGCATAGATAAAAGGCAGCAGTGCCAGAAGTTGAATTCAGAATATGGATTGCAAATAAGATAAATAGAATGGAAGAAAAGATAGAAACTGAATTCCAAAGTGTAGTTCTAAAGTTGTCTCAAGAAATTAATGAATTCAAAGACCAAGTCACCAAAGATATGGACATAATCAGAAAAGAGATAGCAGAGCTCAAGGAAATGAAAAAGTTAGTTGAGGAATTCCAAAATACAGTAGAATCCCTCAGTAATACAGTTGACTAGGCAGAAGAAAGGATCTCTGAAACTGAAGACAAAGCTTTTGAATGTTCCCAAACACTCAAAGAGGCAGACAAATGGAGAGCAAAAACTGATCATTCGCTGAGAAAGGTGTGGGATCACTCCAAAAGATCAAACATTCATCTTACAGGAATTCCCAAAGGAGAAGAGGATGGTCCTAAAGGTACAGATGCTCTACTCCAAGAGATTTTGGAGGAGAATTTCTCAAGCATTGCCAGAGCTACAGAACTTCAGATAGCAGACAGTTTCAGAACCCCAGCAATATCAATCCAAATAAAGCAATTCCTAGACACATTGTGATTAACTTTGTCAAAGTTAAGACTAAGGAGAAAATTCTGCTAGCAGCCAGACGTAAGAATAGCATCACCTACAAAGGGAGACGTGTCAGAATGACTGCAGATCTCTCAGCTGAAACATTTCAAGCCAGAAGAAGATGGTCATTGACCTTAGTCTCCTAAAACAAAACAACTTCCAGCCCAGGATCCTGTATCCAGCTAAACTGAGTTTCATTTGTGATGGAGAAATCAAATATTTTTATGACACAGACATGTTGAAGAAATTTGCCATAACTAAACCAGCATTCTCAGACCTATCCTCCACAATGACCAGCACAATGCTCTACCTCCAAAGTAAACTTATCTAGAAATTTTTGAACAAAACCCAACTTCCACAGTGGTGAAAGGATTAAAAATGTCCACTGGACATCCAAAAATCATGACACCCAAAACACAACCAGGTTTATCAATTCTCTCAATTAATGTGAATGGTTTAAATTCTCCTCTAAAGAGGCACAGGCTGGTTAACTGGAAACATAAACTCAGATGGGACATCTGCTGTATACAAGGAATCTTACTTTACCTTAAAGGATAAAAATAAACTTAGGGTGAAGGGATAGAGTTATATAATACAGGCAAATGGAAACCAGAAAAAAGCAGGGGTTGCAATTTTAGTAGCAGATACAATTGGTTTTAAACCAACAAAGATAAAGATAAGGAAGGTCACTACATATTTGTCAAGGGACACCCAACATGAAGAGATTTCAATAATTAACATTTATGCACCCTACCAGAATGCTCCTCAATTCATAAAGCAAATACTAACGGATATGAACAACTTGATATCTTCCTGCACTATAACAGTTGGAGATTTTAACACCCCTTTGACAGTTTTGGATAGATCCTCCAAGAAGAAAATAACAAAAAAATATTAGACTTAACCCTGACCCTAGAACAAATAGCGGTCTTTAGGGATGGGTACAGAATATTTCACCCTAGTAAAAATGAATATACATTCTTCTCATCAGCCAACGGGTTATCCTCCAAAATAGATCATATCCTAGGACACAAGTCTAACCTCAGCAAATCTGAAAGTATAGAAATTATTCCTTGTATCTTCTCAGACCACCATGGAATAAAAGTTGAACTCAATAGCAACAGGAATCCTCATACTCAAAGTCAAGGAAACGAAATAATCTTAGGCTGAATGATAGCTGGGTCAAAGATGAGATTAAGAAGGAAATCAGCAAATTTGGGGGAATAAATGATAATGAAGATACAAATTATCAAAACCTGTGGGATATTGCAAAGGCAGTCCTACGAGGGAAATTTATAGCACTGGAAGCCTTCATCAAGAAAACAGAAAGAGAGGAAGCCAACAACTCAATGGATCATCTCAAGCAACTGGAAAAGGAAGAACATTCCAACTTCAAACCCAGCAGAAGAAACAAAAATAACCAAAATCAGGGCAGAAATAAATGAAATTGAAAACAAAAGAATCATTCAGAAGATCAATGAAACAAAAG
>CAUYRH010053329.1:0-15172 GCA_963574655.1 Perodicticus potto
AGCTCACAGCAACCTCCAATTCCTGGGCTCCAGCGAGTCTCTTGCCTCCGCCTCCCAAGTAGCTGGGACTACAGGTGCCCGCCACAATGCCTGGCCATTTTTTGGTTGCAGCCATCATTGTTGTTTGGCGGGCCCGGGCTGGATTCGAACCTGCCAGGTCAGGTGTACGTGGCTGGTGCCTTAGCCCATTGAGCCACAGGCGCCGAGCCTGTGTGTCGAGTTTTATTCCTTCGCAAGGAGTCAAGTGGTTAGTTAGATTCGTGGCTTTGTTCTTATATGGGTGGTCATTGCACATGTTTCCCAGAAATGCATATTCAGTTAGCACACATATTTTTTCTTCATAATAAAGGACACTCACTGCTGATAAAACTATTTGTCTTTAAGATTTCAGGAGTAAATAGCTATGTTCTAAGTGTTCTTTGATTTAGGGAATAATTTTAGTGTGTTCAATTACTATTCTTCATCTCTTAATTTTGGTTTCTTTTTCTTTTTTCTTTTTGAGGTAGAGTCTCACTGTGTTGCCCTTGGTAGAGTGCTATAACGTCATAGCTCACAGCAACCTCAAGCTCCTGGGCTTAAGTGATTCTCTTGCCTCAGCCTCCCAAATAGCTGGGACTATAGATGTCCGCCAAAACACCCGGCTATTTTTAGAGACGGTGTCTCACTCTGACTCAGGCTGGTCTCAAACCCATGAGCTCACGCAATCCACCTACTTCATCCTCCCAGAGTGCTAGGATTACAAAGGCATGAGCCACTTCGCCTGGCCAGTTTTGTTTCCTTGTAAATGATCTGGTACCAAAAAAAATAGATTAGGAGATAAACAATTTCCTGTCCTTAGATAGGTAAGGTGTTAGTATTCCCATCTTAGAGCGGAAGTAGTGTTACAGAAAGTTTGGCACTTATGTTTGAGGTTGCATCAGAAGAATGGAGATAAGTGGTTTGAGGAGAAGGAAGGAGGTTTATTAATTTGCCAGCAAATGAAGAGTATGGAGACTCTCATCCTAACTATAAGCAGACATACAGAGCTTTTAAAGGGGGAGGTTTCAGCTTCAGGTATTGATATTTTACTATAGTTGATGGTTCTGATTGACCCCATCTCCAGAAAAGACAATTACGTAACTTCTGCCTGGACAATTCAGTTGAGCTATCTCTTGTGGTTGAAAAAAAACAAAGAACACTTTCCTGCCCTTCTGACCACTGGCCTTGGGCAGGAATACCATTTTAAGTTCTAAAAAGAGTGGTAGGAGGGGTGTCTAAAGAGACAGCTGGTAAAACATTTTGCCCTTTTCAAACTGTTCCCTCTGTTACAGTACCATCCACAGCTTGGAACTGGAAGAAGAGTTTTCTATATAGACTCATAAGTAAGCTTTCTTTATCCTTCCAGCTTTTTAGATACTAATAAGAGCTGGAATCGATAACTTATGAATAGTTCATGACATATTTCTCCCCAGTGGAATATTGTCCTTTGCTTGATTGTGTAGGTTGCAAATTTAATAAAGTTTTGGATTCTCAAGTATTTCAGTGCCTTTTCTTAGAACTCATAAAATGATGGTGGTTTAAAAATTCCCCTCCATCTGCTTTGGCTTAGAGAATGAAAAAAGTACTTGAACGTATCAGATATAAAGCTTATAGATACAAAATGTTTTTACAAGGACTTTATATTCTTTTATTTATTTATTTATTTTTTTAAATACATGTATTTTTATATTCTCTTATTTAAATAATGTGCTTCATTTTTGTACTTGAGGTTGTTTTTTAGAAGAATCCTTTCACTGTTTTGGCTTGTGTTTATAATGGGGATATGAAAGCAGAATTTTAAACAGTTGTTAAGCTTAATTTTAGCTGTATTGCCTCATAAGTGTTTTGTATGTGGTTACCTCTTGAATAGAACATGAAGCAAATCTTCATTTCTTTGCTTTTTATTTGAGACAGAGGCTCACTTTGTCACTGTCGGTAGAATGCTGTGGTGTCATAGTTTACGGCAACCTCCAACTCTTGGGCTTAAACAATTCTCTTGCCTCAGCCTCTCGAATAGCTGGGGCTACAGGCACCTGCCGCAACGCCCGGCTGTTTTTCTTAGAGACAGGGTCTTGCTCTGGTTCAGGCTGTTCTCAAACTTCTGAGCTCAGGCAGTCCACCCACCTTGGCCTCCCAGAGTGCTAGGATTACAGGCATAAGCACCCATGTCTAGCATGGAATCTTGATTTCTAAATAGTAAATTTCATCGCAAGGTATTTCACTTACTTAGAGAAGTATATACACTGCCGTTCTATAGTATCATGAATGCTTGTGATTTCTGGTCCTACGCTCTTCTCTCCCTTTTCCCTTAAAACAAGTGCAGTAGACTGCTCTTTATTTTTCTTTTCCTTTTTTTTTTTTTTTTCTGAGACAGAATCTCACTTAGTCCCCCTTAGTAGAGTACCGTGGCATTACAGCTCACAGCAGCCTCAAACTCTTCGGCTTAAGCGATTCTCTTGCCTCAGCCTCCCAAGTAGCTGGGATTCCAGGCGCCTGCCACACGCTTGGCTATTTTTTTTTGTTGCAGTTGTCATTGTTGTTTTAGCTAGCCCAGGCTGAGTTTGAACCCTCCAGCCGCGATGTATGTGGCCAGTGCCCTTCCCACTGAGTTACTGGCACCACCCTAGACTGTTCTTTCTAATCTGATTTTTCTGGCTTTTAGTTTTTCTGTTAAGTGTGCATTGCATTGAATGGGAATGCATTTTACAGTCTTGGCAAACAGGCATGTATTAATATCCTTTTATCTTGGCCTCTGAGACAGTGGTGCTTTTTTTTTTTTGAGACAGAGCCTCAAGCTATCGCCCTGGATAGAGTGCTGTGGCATCACAGCTCACAGGAACCTCCAGTTCCTGGGCTCAAGCAAGTCTCTTGCCTCTGCCTCCCAAGTAGCTGGGACTACAGGCGCCCGCCACAACGCCTGGCCATTTTTTGGTTGCAGCCGTCATTGTTGTTTGGGGGGTCCGGGCTGGATTCGAACCCGCCAGCTTAGGTGTACGTGGTTGGCGCCTTAGCCTGTTGAGCCACAGGCGCCGAGCCGACTCTGGTGCTTTTTAAGAATAAGACTAGAAGGAATCTCTAGGTAAGGACTTTCAGAGTATGATCAGTGCCTCAAATGATAATGTGCAAGGATATTAAGTCATGACTAAAAATGATTCCTGGATGTTATGTTAATCTACAAAAATATAAAAATACAACTCATGAAAGTATTTGGTGGGCAGCACCTGTAGCTCATTGAGTAGGGCACTGGCCCCATATATCGGAGGTGGCGGGTTCAAACCCAACCTCGGCCAAACTGCAAAACAGAAAAATAGCCAGGTGTTGTGGTGGGCTCCTGTAGTCCCAGCTACTTAGGAGGCTGAGACAAGAAAATCGCCTAAGCCCAGGAGTTGGAGGTTTCTGTGAGCTGTGTGACACTATGGTACTCTACTGAGGGCGATAAAGTGAGACTCTGTCTCTACAAAAAAAAAAAAAAAGTATTTGGTGATATGGTTTACTTTGTGTTCTCATAATGCTCTCAAAAGATAGGTAGCAAAATATCTTTAGCGATATTCAACAAATGAAAAATTGGAATTTGAATCTCTTGGCTTTTTCATCAAGTTTATCTTTGGTTAGACTGTTGTAGAGAATCTTGAGATTCCTTAAATCAGAACATTCTTTTATCAGATTTGCTTACATATCTTTCAGTAAAAACATTTGTCTCTTAGTATTATGCCTCTTGGTTCTTCAGGGCATGACTGAAACCAGATAGCTCCATGTGTGTTTGTTTGCAGTTTGTCGCTGGGTTCATTTATTTAGTTATTTACTTAACAAATATTTACTAAGTATATACCATGTGTCAGCCACTTTGTTACAATTTTGTTTGGTATTTTTTTAATCATTTCAGGACTGATGAGGAATATTGTAATATCTCAAGATGGTGTTAAATTGGGATCGTGTGTTTTCAAAACAGAAGCACCTGGCTCATTGTATTGTTCCACTCAGAGGCACCCTTGGGGGGGCCAAGAGTACCATCTTAAGCTTGTAAGGAACATGATGCTCATTGCTAAGCTATTTCAGGTGTTTTGTGACCCTTTATAATTGCTGCTTGCTGCCTGCCTATCCTAATCTTCTAAGCAATCAGGACTGCTTTGGAGCTTCTACACTGTTAAGGCACTTTGACATGTCACCACTTTTTCCCTACCTGTCACACATTGTACAAGATCCATAGTCACTTAAAACCATGTGAGCTACTTATGTGACAGTTGTAAATTGAGTGTTTGATCTGATATTATCATGGACTTAGCATGTTATCTATAAGCCACCTCCTCTCTCTAAAGCTGTTATGTTAAAATTGTACTTAAAATTATATCAAAATTGCTACTTTGAATGCTATATAAATTGACAAGTAGATTGCCTCCTATTACACGAATGAAGCAGCTCATTACTCTTTTCATGTGGAGAGGTGCTGCTGTCAGCCACTTGCAAAGTTGCCAAATTGCTTCTAACAGTAGTGGCTTGTGTTGTACCCTGATGCAAAAAGACATCTTACTTTAGGTCTCCCAGGAGGTTGGTGGCAAGAGGTATAAATGGAATATTGTTATGGGGCTTTAAGACAGAAGAGTTTAAAGGATACGTTTGGCTTTATTTCCCTTAATCTCTCCCTCTTTCTTTGTAAAGGAGTGGTGAATGTGTTGCTGACAACTCCACTCTGGGTGGTAAACACCAGGCTGAAGCTGCAAGGAGCAAAATTTAGGAATGAAGACATTGTACCCACCAACTACAAAGGTATTATTGGTAAGTGTCTCTAGGCTAGTCTCTATTTAAGAGTTTTCTTACCTCATTGCATCTGGAATCTATTGCCACGATAAAGCTACGTAACAGATAACCTCAAATGTCAGCATCCATCAGTAGCATTTGTTTAGCTCATGTGTCTGTGAATTGACAGGGATCTGACTCATCTGGGCTGACCCCTTCCTGAGAGTCTCAGCTCCCCTCCTCTTCCTGGGATTAGCATCAGCAAATTCTTCTCATGGTGGTGGCAGAAGTGCAGAGGACATGCTCAATGGTACAAGCATATTTCAGGGCTCTGTTTGCACCTTGTCTACTGACACCCCAGTGGCCAAAGCACATTGACATGACCAAGCCTAAAATAAGAGATAGAGAAATATTTTCTTTTCTTTTCTTTTTTTTTTAGAGACAGAGTCTCACTTTGTTGCCCTCGGTAGAGTGCTGTGGAGTCACACAGCTCACAGCAACCTCCAACTCCTGGGCTTAGGCGATTCTCTTGTCTCAGCCTCCCAAGTAGCTGGGACTACAGGAGCCCATCACAACACCCAGTTATTTTTCTGTTTTGCAGTTTGGCTGAGGCCGGGTTCGAACACACCACCCTTGGTATGTGGGGCTGGTGCCCTACTCACTGAGCCACCGGCACCGCCCCTTTTTTTGTTTGTTTTTGAGACAAGAGTTTCACTTTGTCACCCTGGATAGAGTGCTGTGGTATCATAGCTCACAGCAACCTCACACTGCTGGGCTTAAGCAATTCACTTGCCTCAGCCTCCCAAGCAGCTGGGACTTCAGGTGCCCACCATAACACCTGGCCATTTTTAGAGATGGGGTCTCGCTCTTGCTCCAGTCTGGTCTTGAACTCCTGAGCTCAAGCAGTCAACCCACCACAGCCTCCCAGAGGGCTAGGATTATAGGCATGAACCACCGTGCCTGGCCTGAGAATGGTAGTTTTCTTGTAAGTCAAATCCTCTAGTATCTTTATCTTTTGGACTCCAGCCTCCTATCTTTTGTTACGCTAGCCACGGTTCTCAACCTCTGGGTCACGACCCACAGGAACTAGATTAAAGGCTCACAGCATTAGGAAAGTTGAGAACCACTGTACTAGATGTTGTTGTGAAACACATGAGCTCAATTCACAATTCTGTATAATACACAGTTCCCAGTAGTGGTGATAATTACTTAGGGAAATTTGACATTCAAACCTCAGACTTGGTTGGTGCCTGTGGCTCAGCGAGTAGTGCGCCGGCCCCATATACCGAAGGTGGCGGGTTCAAACCCGGCCTGGGCGAAACTGCAAAAACAAAAAAATAGCCGAGCGTTGTGGCCGGCGCCTATAGTCCCAGCTACTTGGGAGGCTGAGGCAAGAGAATCGCCTAAGCCCAGGAGTTGGAGGTTGCTGTGAGTTGTGTGATGCACTCTACTGAGGGCGATAAAGTGGGACTCTGTCTCTATAAAAAAAAATAGTTAACTGATAGCCAGGCATTGTGGTGGGCACCTGTGGTCCCAGCTACTTGGGAGGCTGAGGCAAGAGAATTGCCTAAGCCCAGGAATTAGAGGTTGCTGTGAGCAGTGTGATGCCACTGCCAAAGGGAATAAAGTGAGACTCTGTGTCTGCCGAAGGGAATAAAGTGAGACTCTGTCTCTACAAAAAAAAAAAAAATAGTTAACTGATAAACATGCCCCCAAAATAATATTGCAAGAAGGAAATCTTTGTAGCGTTAATATGGTTTATGTTCCAGATATATTTGGCCAGAATTCACATTGTCTTCTTTAGTAAGGGGATTGTCATTATGCTTTTCAAAAGTCTCTGATTTCTTGCTAGATGCTTTTCACCAGATCATTCGAGATGAAGGAATCTTGGCTTTATGGAATGGCACACTTCCCTCCTTGCTGTTGGTCTTCAATCCTGCCATCCAATTCATGTTCTATGAAGGTTTAAAACGGCAGCTTTTAAAGAAACGGACGAAGGTAATCCCTGATTTGGAAAGGAGCCAAATCTCTGACACCTTCTTGTTTGGATTGCTATTATTTGTTCTTCTTTGCTTCCCAGCTTTCTTCTTTGGATGTGTTCATCATTGGTGCAGTAGCCAAGGCAATTGCTACCACAGTCACCTATCCCATGCAGACAGTACAGTCAATTCTGAGAGTGAGTACTGGGGTTCTCCCTGCATTTGGTCAAACAAATTCTAACATGAGTGGTCTCCCGTTTTATTTAAAGCAGTGTTCAAAGTCAGTGCAATGGCTCATGCCTGTAATCCTAGCATTCTAGGAGGTTGTGGCAGTTGGATCGCTTGAGCTCAGTAGTTCAAGACCAGCCTCAGCAAGAGTGAGACCCAGTCTATACTAAAAATGGAAAAAGTAGCTGGGCATTGTGGTGGGCACAGGCAAGAGGATTGTTTGAGCCAAGGAGTCTGAGGTTGCTATGAGCTAGGCTGACAACACTGCACTCTAGCCTAGGGCAACATAGTGAGACTCTGTCTCAAAAAAAATAAAAGCAGTGTTTGTAAAACAATAAAGCAGTTGGAGGCCAGGCAAGGTGGCTCTGGGAGGCCAAGTCAGGTGGATTGCTTGAGTTCATGAGTTCAAGACCAGCATGAGCAAGAGCTAGACTTTCTCTCTACTAAAAATAGAAAACTTGAGGCAAGAGGATCACTTGAGCCCAAGAGTTGGAGGTTGCTATGAGCTATGATGATGCCTTGGCCCTTTACCCGAGGCTTGAGATTCTGTCTCAAAAAAATAAAATAAAATAAAGTAGTCAGTTGGTATGCCAGAATATTCCCCATCCATTATTCCATTTCTTTCATATAGTACTAACCAGGTTTTCTATTTGGTTTGGAATAAAGTTGCATTTGTAATTTCTTAGATAATGTCTCAAAGTCTCAGAAAACCCAAATGTGGGCTGGGCACTGTGGTCATGCCTATAAGTCCATATGCCAAGGTAGGAGGATTGCTTGAGGTCAGGAGTTTGAAACCAACCTGAGCAAAATCCAGACCCTTTCTCTGCTAAAAATAGAAAAAATAATTAGCCGGGGATAGTGGCAGGTTCCTATAGTCCTAGCTACAGGAGAGACTGAGTCAGGAGGATCGCTCAGGTCTATGAGTTTAAGGTTGCAATCAGCTATGATGATGCCCCTGCACTCTAGCCCAGGTGACAGAGCAAGACTCTATCTTAAAAAATAAAACAAATGTGGAAAAACGTTCTTTAAGGATGTCAGGATGATGTAAATTTGCTTCCTTCTCATTCATGTTTATTTGCTTAGTGCTCTAGGGCAGATAATTCTTTTTTTTTTTGGAGTTTCTGGCTGAGGCTGGGTTTGAACCTGCCACCTCCGGCACCCTACTCCTTTGAGCCACAGGTGCCGAGCCCAGGCAGATTATTTTTTACAAAATCAGAGGTTAATTCCTTTAGTTCACTGAGGAGAAATTAATGATTTCACTTTCTAAAGAACTTTTAAATTCTGCTTTTTCACTCATTCAGTTATTGATCCATTCAAATATTTATTAAGCATCTATACTGCACAAGGAGTTGAGTATATTGTGGTGAACAAAACAGACATAGTCCCTGCTCTTGTGGAGATAGTGGAAGAGTGAGCGAATAGGTAAATAAGCAAAATAAATAGGTAATTACAAATTGAAAAAAGAGCTATGAAGGAAGTAAGAGCATTCTGCCGTTTAGCGGAGGGGGTGTGGTGCAGCTTTTTGTAGCATGGTGGGCTGCTTTGAGGAGGCTTATTTAAATCAAGATGCAAAGGAAAATAAGAGCCTATCCATTCGGAGTGAAGGAAAATGCATTCAGGTAGAGGAATTACGATGTGCTAAGAGTTTGGGGGAATCCCATCTCAGGAACTGATAGGAGGCCTCTATGGCTGGAGAGTGGCTCTGAGTGAGATTGGAAAAGTAACAGGGAAGCTGTAGGTAAAGAATCTAGATTTTCTCAGTGCAATAAGAAACCTTTGAAGAGTTTTAAGCTGGAATGTATGTGATCCAATTTACAATTCGAGAAGATTGTTATGGCTATGATGGTGAGTTGGTCAGAAAGCTAAGAAAAAGTGGGGGCAGTCAGACCGTTTCAGTGAGACAGGTGAGAGGGGTTGGTGGCCTTAGACTAGGGTAGTAGCAGTGGAGAGGAGAACCACATGAAAACAACTTCAAGGTCTATTTTAGAGAAAAGGTTTGAGAGACTTATTGCTAGATAAAATCAGTATAGTAGTGAGAATATTTCAGTTCAAAATAATTATTACTTTTTTTTGAGACAGAGTTTCACTTTGTAGCTCTCGGTAGAGTGCCGTGGCATCATTATAGTTCACAGCAACCTCAAACTCTTTGGTTCAAGCAATCCTCTTGCCTCAGCCTCCCAAGTAGCTAGGACTATAGGTGCCTGCCACAACACCCAGCTAGTTTTTCTATTCTTACAGACAGAGTCTTGCTCTCGATCAGGCTCGTCTCAAACACTTAAACTCAAGCAATCCATTTGCCTCAGCCCCCCAGAGTGTGTGAGCCACTGTGCCTGGCCCAAATTATTACCTTTTTTAAAAAAGTATTTTTGGGACTTGGCGCCTGTAGCTCAAGTGGCTAAGGTGCCAGCCACATACACCAGAGCTGGCGAGTTCGAATCTGGCCCGGGCCTACCAAACAATGACAACTACGACCAAAAAATAGCTGGGTTTTGTGGTGGGTGCCTGTAGTCCCAGCTACTTGGGAGGCTGAGGCAAGAGAATTGCTTAAGCCCAAGAGTTTGAGGTTGCTGTGTGCTGTGATGCCCCGAGGGCAGCATATTGAGACTCTATCTCAAAAAAAAAAAAAAAGAAAAAGTATTTTTGGCTTGGCGCCCGTAGCTCAGTGGTTAGGAGGGCGCAGGCCACATATACTGAGGCTGGTGGGTTCAAACATGCTGGGGCCTGCTAAACAACAATGACAACTGCAACAACAACAACAACAACAAAAATAGCCGGGCTCGGCGCCTGTGGCTCAACAGGCTAAGGCGCCAGCCACGTACACCTGAGCTGGCAGGTTTGAATCCAGCCTGGGCCCACCAAACAACAATGACAGCTGCAACCAAAAAAACGTCCGGGCATTGTGGCGGGCGCCTGTAGTCCCAGCTACTTGGGAAACAGAGGCAAGAGACTCACTTGAGCCCAGGAATTGGAGGTTGCTTTGAGCTGTGATGCCACAGCACTCTATCCAGGGTGACAGCTTGAGGCTCTGTCTCAAAAAATAAATAAATAAATAAATAAATAAATAAATAAAAAAGAATAGTCGGGCGTTGAGGCCGGCACCTGTAGTCCCTGCCAGTTGGGAGGCTGAGACAAAAAAATCACTTAAGCCCAAGAGTTTGAGGTTGCTGTGAGCTGTGAGACTATGGCACTCTACTGAGGGTGAAGTAATAAGACTGTCTCAAAAAAAAAAAAAAGAAAAAAAGAAAGTTTTTTTGGCTTGGCGCCTATAGCTCAGCAACTAGGGCACCAGCCACATACACTGGAGCTGGCAGGTTCGAGTTCAGCCCAAGCCTGCCAAACAGCAATGACAACTGCAACAAAAAAATAGGCAGGCATTTTGGTGGGTGCCTGTAGTCCCAACTATTTGGGGGGCTGAGGCAAGAGAATCACTTAAGCCCAAGAGTTTGAGGTTACTGTAAGCTGTAACTCCATGGCACTCTACCCAGAGCAATATAGTGAGACTGTCTCAAAAAAGAATAAGAATAAAGTATTTTTACTAATGCAGTATGAAATTGGTACTTAACATAAAGGATTCAGTAGCATTCACATAAATGTATTTTGTAATGTAAATGTATAATGTCAAGAGCTTAGACTGTAGATTCTAATAGATGAGTGCTCAGCAAGACTTCCAAGAGAAGTAGAAGTCATTAAGCCATGCTGTCGGCATCAGCATCTAAATCATCATCCTGGGCATGACCTTTTTCTTTTAAGATAGAATTTTTTCCATAATTATCTGTAAAATGAAAATTTTCATGTTTACTTCATTCAAAAACATTTCTTTTCTTTTCTTTTTTTGAGACAGAGTTTCCCTTGTCACCCTCAGTAGAATGCCATGGCATCATAGCTCACAGCAACATCAAACTCCTGGGTTCAAACAATCCTCTTGCCTCAGACTCAAGAAGCTAGGACTGCCTACGCCTGCCACATGCCCGGCTATTTTTTTTTTATTATTATTAAATCATAGCTGTGTGCATTAATGCAGTCATGGGGTACAATGTGTTGGTTTTGTATACAATTTGAAATATTTTCATCAAACTGGTTAACATAGCCTTCACGGCATTTTCTTAGTTGTTGTGTTAAGACATTTATATTCTACACTTAGTAAATTCCATATGTACCCTTGTAAGATGCACTGTAGGTGTGATCCCACCAATTTCCCTCTTTCCACCCATCCTCTCCCCTCCCCTCCCCTCCCTTCCCTCTCTCTTTTCTCGGAGAGTGGTTGTTTTTTTGGTTTTTTTTTTTAGAGACAGAGTCTCACTTTGTCGCCCTTGGTAGAGTGCTATGGCTTCACGGCTCACAGCAACCTCCAGTTCCTGGGCTTAGGCGATTCTCTTGTCTCAGCCTCCCGAGTAACTGGGACTACAGGCGCCCGCCACAATGCCCGGCGGTTCCCTCTCTCTTTTCTCATTCTTCTTGGGCTATAATTGGGTTATAGCTTTCATATGAAATCTATAAATTGGTTTCATAGTAGGGCTGGGTACATTGGATACTTTTTCTTCCATTCTTGAGATACTTTGCTAAGAAGAATATGTTCTAGCTCCATCCATGTAAACATGAAAGAGGTAAAGTCTCCATCTTTCAGCCTTAAGCTGCATAATATTCCATGGTGTACATATACCACAATTTATTAATCCATTCATGAGTCAATGGGCACTTGGACTTCTTCCATGAAACCTGGCTGTTTTTAGAGACGTGGTCTTTCTCTTGCTCAGGCAGGTCTGAAACTCCTGAGCTCAAGCCATCTAACTGCCTTGGCCTCCCAGCATGCTAGGATTACAGATGTGAGCCACGGTGCCCAGCCTGTAAAACATTTCTTATTTTCACTTATTTCATCAAAATACTTTACTTGTTTAGTTGAAAAGTAGAGGATTAATGAAATGTGTGGTACTAATTGGATATTATTATTGTATGCTATAAGATGTTACTGTAACATAATGTCTTTTCCAGGTAGAAATTAAGATTTTAAAAGGCAACGGTATTAGTCAGTGGCTCTACCTGTAATTCTAGCACTCTAAGGAGGTCAAGGTGGGAGGATAAAAAGACCCTGACTCTACTAAAAATAGAAAAATTAGCTGGGCATTATGTCACGCACCTGTTATTGAGCTACTTGGGAGGCTGAGGCAGAAGGATCAATTGAGCCCAGGAGTTGGGTTGTAGTGAGCTATAATGATGCCACTGCACTCTAGCTAGAGCAACAGTATGAGACTCTGTCTCAAAAACAATTAGAAAGACAGTAATATAGAATAACTATTTTTTTCCTTATCTTTCAGTTTGGACGTCACAGGTTAAACCCAGAAAACAGAACATTGGGAAGTCTTCGGAATGTTCTCTATCTTCTTCACCAACGAGTAAGGTGAGCTTTGTGGGTGCTTCACTTTCTGTCCTCTTCTTCAACAACTGTCTCTCCCAAGAAGTGATTGGATTTCTTTTCTTATACTACTGCCTTAGAAGTGGCAGCCTCGAAACTTCTGTCTTGCATGCTGTGCTCAGACATTTCTCATTTTAGGAGATTGATGTAATGTGATAACATTTAGATGCCAGACGTGGTGGCTCATTCCTATAATCCTAGCACTTTGGGAGTCTTTAGAGGGAAAATTGCTTGAAGCCAGGGATTCAAGACCAGCCTGGGCAATATAATGAGATATCATTTCTACAAAAAATTAAAAAACAAAAAACTTAGCCAGGCATGATAGACATGCCTATAGTCTCAGCTACTCAGGAGGCTGAGGCAGAAGGATTACTTGAGCCCAGGAGTTTGAGGTTGCTGTGAGCTATGGTTGCACCACTGCAGTTCAGCTTGGGTGAAAGAGTAAGACTCGGTCACTAAAAAATAAAATAAGTAAAATTTAAAAATGACAACATTTTGGGAAACTTTGGAAGAGTAGAAAAGTTCAACTACTTAATACTTGTTTTTGTTTTATTTCAGAATATTCTGGGGGTACAAATGTATTGGTTACATGGATTGCTTTTATACTGCTTGAGACAGAATTATTTGCTAGTTATAAATATGCAGAATGCCTTCAGAAAGGGAACCCTTCTGTAATCTAATGTGCCTGAGTGGTATTCATCAATGGCCTATCCTATGGCCTCTCATAGGAATATAACATCTGCTTATAGAGTTAGCAGCAGCAATGGTAGTAGGGAAGGGAGAGAGGAATGGAAAGAGTAATAACGATGATGATGACAATGGTAAAAGTAACTTAACATTTTTGAGAGTTTGCTATAATGGCAAGACACTAAGTGAGGTGCTCTGTGTGGGTCATCTCTGTCCTAATAGTAGCTCTATGAGACAGGAATTATTGTCATTTCCCTGTTTCATTTAAAGAAACTGGCACTTAGGGATGTCAGATAAGTCAAGGACTTCCTTTGAAGCCGAAGCTGCTATAACTTTATTATTGTTCCTAGATACAAGCTACTTTGAAAATAAATTTATTGGCTCGGCGTCTGTGGCTCAACGGGCTAAGGCGCCAGCCACGTACACCTGAGCTGGCGGGTTCGAATCCAGCCTGGACCCGCCAAACAACAGTGATGGCTGCAACCAAAAAATGGTCGGGCGTTGTGGCGGGCGCCTGTAGTCCCAGCTACTTGGGAGGCGGAGGCAGGAGACTCGCTTGAGCCCAGGAATTGGAGGTTGCTGTGAGCTGTGATGCCACGGCACTCTACCCAGTGCGACAGCTTGAGGCTCTGTCTCAAAAAAAAAAGAAAAGAAATTTATTATAAAAATAGGACATGCATGGGATAAAAAATAAAATCAAAGAATTGGTATAAGGTAAAATGCAAATACTCAATGTACAAAGTATTGGGATGGGAGTGAAGTAAGTGGTACTTTTCTGTGGTACTGATGGGAATGTAGAGTGATACAACAAGTGCTTTAGAAAGCATTTTGGCATTTTCTTTAAAAAGTTAAGCAAACATCTCCCACAGTACCAAGGTATTCTACTTCAAGGTGTTTACCTAACAGAAATGAAAGACTTGTGTAAAAATGTTAGTAACATCTTTATTAGTAAGAGTTGAAAACTATGTCCATCATTGGGTGAATAGATACACAAAAATATGTTGTGATGTTATCCATATAGTAAACGACTACTCAGAAATAAAAAAAGAAGGAAGTATTGATACATGGAACAACATGGAAGGATCTCAGAATAATTATGCTGAATGAAAGAAGGTGGACAAAAAAGAGCTCATGTAATTCCACTTGTATAAAATTCAAAAAAATGCAAAAAACTAATCAATACTGACAAAGCAGTCAGTCATTACCTGGGGCCAGCATAGGCAGAGGAAAGGAATGATTATAAAAGGAAATGAAAATACTTTGGTGGTTGATGGATATGTTGACTATTTTAAAATGTGTTGATGGCTTCATGAGTATGTATGTGTATAAGTCAAAACTCATTAAAATCAGTTAAACTTCAGTAAAAGCTGTTAAGTCCAGGCATACGAAATCCCTGTTTTCTTCTTGCGTTTTTTACAAAAGGTAGTCACTATTAATGGCTAAGAATATTCTACAAAATACATATTTGCAACGTATGTATGCAACTTACCTTTTTATAAGCTTAATATCACAAACATCCCTTCACATTGATATCTATGGACTCAGTCTTATTTTTTGTAGTGACTGCCTAGTTTCCAGTTACATAACATGCCCTGATTTATTTACCAATAAATACTTACTGATGGATATTTAGGTTTCCAAGTTTTTGTCTTTGCCAGTGCAAAGGCTGAATGAACAGCTGTAAATTTAGCTTATGTATCTGAGAGAGTATATTTGGAGAGAAAATTCCTTCATCTACTGAAATTACCTAATTAAGGATTTTCAACATATAAAATTTTGATGGACATTGCCAAAATGCCAATTTCCATTTCTACCAACACCGAGAGACTGAAGAAAAATGTAGTTAACAAAGTTAAGAAGGCTCAGCGCTGGCTCGGCGCTTGTGGCTCAATGGGCTAAGGCGCCAGCCACATACACCTGAGCTGGCGGGTTCGAATCCAGCCCGGGCCCGCCAAACAACAATGACGCTGCAACCAAAAATGGCCGGGTGTTGTGGCGGGCACCTGTAGTCCCAGCTACTTGGGAGGCGGAGGCAGGAGACTCGCTTGAGCCCAGGAATTGGAGGTTGCTGTGAGCCGTGATGCCACGGCACTCTACCCAGGGCGACAGTTTGAGG